>NDGN011356012.1:0-46130 GCA_002564285.1 Tympanoctomys barrerae | reverse complement strand
GCTCCAGCTCCACAACTTCTCAATCACCATCAGTTTTTATTCCAGTTCTTTCTCTTTTTTCACTTTACTCCCATCATTTTCTGAGCGTGAACGCTCGGACCTTCGGCAGCTGCTTGCTTTCTTAAATTGAGGGCTTCCCAACAATGTCATCCAGGCCCACTTAGGCACTTACACAAAATTATATCAGATATTACTTTCTATCATAAACATGGGATTTCCAAAGTGTAAGGTAGAAACAACGCCTTCTCGTTCACAGGAAATCATCACCTAACATCATGGATTTTGCAATTCAAACAGTAGTTCCCCCATAAAAATTGATTTTCTATTTCAAAACCAGAATACAAAATGCTCTAGGAGCGCCATCTTGGGTTTACACCTGAATTCAACAGCATCGCATTTGCTGGAGCTGTTTTAGCAGTGGCCTTTCTCTTCCGAGTCACTGCCCCTTCGAGGGGTCCCCTTCCTCTTACGGGGGGCACATAACACTGTGGGCAGAAGCACTCTTCCGTCACCACCTGCTGTCCAGCACGGAGACGCCAGCCACCCGTGGCTGCTGAGCCCTGGGGAACCACGCTCGGTAGGTAGCAGAGGGACACGGTTGGAAATTTTATTTAAGTTAAGTGAAGTTTAGAAAAGAAGCACAAAATATTTTATCAGTGAACACAATCGAGATGGCAGGTCATCAAGTCATTTCAGTGGGGCAACCCGCAGTGCGCTAGGGCCCAGAGCACGCAGCAGGACGCGGGGCACGGCGCAGCAGTGCCGGTGTGGGGCGGATAATGTAGCGCTGTCACTGCAATACGGCAGGTGGATAAACAGATCAGAACATTTACTCTGCGATACGTGCTGTGAATTTCAAGGACACCACCAGATCTTTATTTTATTGGTTTGCTTTTGTTTTTAGATTTTTGTTTTGTTTTGAGGCAGGGTCATGATATGTGGCCTATGTGTCATGGTGGTACGTGCCTGTAATCCCAGCACCCGGGTGGCTGAAAACAGGAGAATCACTGTGAGTCCGCTCTGCGTAGTGAGACCCTGCAGACCCTGGCCTACTTACAGAAAAGAAATCATTTGATGGTTTTATAAAAGATGCAAATAACTGTAGGGATGCATACTGCAAAACAACCTAAATAATTTCCATCCAAAGGCTTCTTTTAATTTGAGTCTTATTTTTCTTTAATTTTTAAAAGACAATTAAAAAGTAGTTAAAAAAATATCTGAAACAGTAAGAATTTCGCTAAGCAAAATGATAGGAATTCCACAACTTTGACATTGTGGGGCTTGTAGTCCTGTAAAGGAAGACACGAAGCAGCCTGCTCAGGCTCCTCTGCTGAGCCGCGAGCTCACTCAGGCAGGCCTGACAGCGCACCACTTGCTATCCGTTTCTCACTTGGGCACTTAGTGCGCAGGACATAGACTGAAGTTCATGTCTTGGATGACCCAGCGGGCGCCTGTCTCTGGGGGATCTTGGTAGAACTGCCCACCTGAATTTGTAGTTTCCTCTGTCCAGCGGGAGGACCCGTGGCTGTGTATATTTGTTTAGATGCTCATTAGTGATTAAGAAATTTGATCAAAATTCTTTTATTTTATATAGCATCTCTCATACATTAAATAGTTTTATTTCTCAATTTTCATTTTTTCTTGTAAACTGTTACATTAATTCCCTCAGGGAATATAATGATTTTAATGTTTACGTTTTTAAGAACATCACTTATGGACATAATAAAATTTTAATTTATTCATTTTTATTTTCAGGTATTTATTTCTAAGGCAATTGATACTGAACCCAGAACCTTTGCTCTGGACTAAACCCCTAGTCATTTCACTTACAGGTCTTATTATTTTGAGAAAGGTTCCTGCGCAGGAATGCTCCAGGCCAAGCTGGTCTTGAGCTTGGGAACTGTCCTTTCTCAGCTCTTGAGAGTGCTGGGGTTGTACTTCTGCACCATTCCGATTGGCGAGAAGTATTTTTTTTTAAATGTACATACCTCACAACCAGGGAGTAACAACTGCTGGATGTTTCTAGAAGAGCAAGGAAAGACTGCCATGACTCACAGTTACTCCTCAGTTACGCACCCTTGCCGTCAAGACAGAAATGTCTAGGAAATGTACACAGAAAATTAAAAAGCATGTCCCAAGCAAGTGACAGAACCTTCGTTCAGCCCCACTTCTTCATTGCACCAGGTTTAAAATACAAGCGCGGCACGGCCGGGGAGCCTTCCCTTGCCCGGCGCAGCTAACCGCCGACGCTCGCCCGTTAGCTCTCCGCGCACAGTATGTTCCGCTGTGAAGTGATTTCACTGAACTTCACCACACTTTCCGCATATGGAACTCGGCAAAGATTTGCAATAAAACATTGCAAAACAGCTTTAAGTAACATTTCACAAGAAAGCACCATGATTCAGGAGGATTCATAACAACTATAATAATTCATGGGAACGGATGCGCTTGCAGGCGCTGGGGGGACGCGGGCAGCGCGGGACGCACAGCTGCCGCCGCCTGGACGCAGGCTCCGGGGTCTGGGACCGCAAGCCGGCCCGCTGCTCCCGACCTTTACGGAAAGGTGAAATGTGCATCCACATAAAACCTTGCACAAAGACAGCTACAGACACTTTAAGTACGCTTGCCAAAACCTGGACGAAGCCGAAGGAGTAAGGGCTGGCGACCCGAGGGCCTCGGCGCTGTCACCATCCCCGCCAGGGTGCCTGCGCCACGAGGATGAGGGGGGGGGGGCGCAAGAGTGCTCTGTGCGTGCTGACGTCCGTGCATGCGTGCCTCGAGCGCGTGTGCGTCAGGAGGGGCCGCGCCCGCGCCTGCCCAGTGCTGTGCGATGCATGCAGAGCGCTCCGCGAGGAAGACCTGTTAGCAAAACCGGAACACCTACGCCGCAGACCTCTCACTGTAGCACAACCCAATGTTTTTCTGTCAAGGAAAGACTGAAAATATGCGACGCTCAAAATTTATTCAAAAGGAAAAAACAAGAACTTTTCTCTTGTAGCCGGATGAACCCATTCGACTTTGCTGAATTTTATTTAGCAAACTTTATTATTGGAAAATCTGCTACACTTAATTGCTGCTTAAATGGAGAGTGAGTGGTAAAGGAACAATTAAAAAACACGTATGGAGTTTTGGAAAGAAAATTTACTCAAAGCAGACTTGAAACTAATTATGATGTCTTCACTGTTAGTGTATTTAGATTCATTTAACTATGTATTACTTAGATTTTAAGTGTTGCTGCCACGCTTGCTTGTTCATCAAGGTTGATGTTAAAGAAAATTGCTTAGTCGAGCAAAGTGGTACGCAGATACATAATGGCTAGTCAAATGCACAAGGCCACACTCAAGAAAGTACTTTTAAAGGCATGGTGTGTGTATGCTTTCTGAATATTTAAAGGAAGGGGATATAAAACTAACGAACCTTTGACATAGTGAAGCACTATAAAATTTTCTAATACAATGGTCAAAAGAGTAGATTCTATGGAAAGGAGAAAAAAAGAAATTAGTGGCGTGCCTCCTACTGGGGAGGTAAGACCAAACAAGACCTGCATCGCTTGCCCAAATCCAAGAGTCTCGCCAGTGGGCTGGCCCCGTCTTCTAAATGAGTCATAGCGTGGCAGTCATGGGTTGCTTTGGGTGCGCCGCAGACCCTCCCGCTGAATCGTATTACTATCAATTGCTATTACACTTGAAAAATGTGTTATAGATGTTGACATTTTAATTTTATTTTTGTACTGCTCATTCTTTTTACATTTTTATTTTGATTAGTCTATGTTAGCAGTACGGGATGACAGCAGGCGTTGTGGGGGTTGCTGTGTGTATAGGGCTCACCTTAATTCACTTCGCCTCCCCTCGTGCATCTCCTAGGCTGGGTCAGCATGTAGCATTTGCGGGTCTCAACTAGGAAGGGTGGCGGTAACAGTGCGGGCTGTTATCCAGCTGGACTTCGGCTCTTTGTCTTTTGTCTTGAGAATTGCATGACCTTGCGCAAGCCATTTAACTTTGTTTCGGTTTCTATTTTGTCTTCTGAAAAATTAAAGAGAAATGACAAGGTAACCTCTAAGATTGCTTCTAATTCTGTGGCTGAAAGCCTACAATTTTATAGTCAAAGAGAACTGAATTTAAACCCGAATTCTGTCACTTACCCTTCGATTTTGGTCATGGGCGTTTAGTAAGTTATGTAATGGGTCTGAGGCACAACCTGAAGGCTGCTGTAGTAGTGCCTGCCTGACAGGGCTGCAGTTGGGGTCAGCGAGCCAGCAGGGGCAGCAAGCGCTACCGCATGCACCTCCCCGAGCTGGCTGCCTCCTCCGCAGACATCTTCTGTGCTTCGCATGCTCCTTGCGACCTGGGCCTCGCAGTTTCAAATGTTCTTTGATTTAATGAAGATGGAACAAAGACAAGAAGGAAGCATTCTAAGAAATGTCACACATTGTAATTTTCATGTTATTTGAAAATAAGTTTTTCAGAATGCCTTAGACATATGTCTATCAACATATGCACTGGTGCCAAATAATATTAAACCATTTCTTCAGCAGCAAGGTCTGCATCATGATTATTTTAGGGATTTGATTTAAGACAAAATTTGAAACTCTAAATTATTGTTGCTCTAATCTTCTGTTGATACCATCTCCAGAGGGAAAATGATACTTTATGAAGACAAGATTAAATTCAACATAAAGTATTTGCACCTAGCCACACAGAGACAATTAAAAGATTATGCATGCCGGGTGTGTGTGTGTGTGTGTGTGTGTGCGTGCATGTGCACGTGCGCATGGGCGCACATCTGGAGCTAAAACGCAGATAGAGTAGCCATGACTTATCCTGGATGATTCGGCCTTGTTGGCAATGGAAAACATGGGTATCTCAAACTAGTGTAACCATTTTCAAATAATGCTTTAGCTCTCATGTGGACACACAACTATCACCTAACTCCTGTGTGATCGCCTTCCCTCTCCTGAATTCTGTCCATGAATATTAAGATTATACACACAGCTCCACTGAACACCACGGAAGCAAGATTGTGTCCACCCTTTCGCAAGTCTGGCTCTTACAGGTCTACTCAATCAGCTGGTGGATATTTGCCCAAATTCACTAGCTGCTAAAACTCAGTGTATTTCTTCTTATTTACGATGAAATTAAAGCTTAGGAAAACACATTTCTTAATTTGTCTCTTGGAGAGGGTATCAAGAGCCTGTCTCAAAATCTAGAAGTTAAGGAGGCAGTGATGCTAAGGACCCAGCTCATCCTGGGTCCACAAAAGGAGGCCCTGGCTTCATCCTCGGTACCACAAAAGACAAACAGCCAGCCCCCAAAGGCCCTTTGTCCCCAGGATCCCTTCTCATTGTCTTCCAGTGGTGTCATAGCAAGGGCCGGCTGCCTTTCCTCCAGGTCTAGGGAGGGTGACGTTATTCAGAGGCTGGGTAGGACCGTGGCCCAGCTCACTCATGGTCTGGGAGGGGGTAGGGGGTGCCTCACTGTCCCTGAGTCAGGCTGTCACCACCACCAACCATGGGCCCACCACCTGCTCCAACCTGGAGAACCCAAAATCTCCAGGAGTCACTTTCCTGGGCATTTTACAGCCACAGGCTTAACTGTGACAGCCTTCCAGGGTGAGTCCCTTTCTATCCCTGGTGGGCCCTTGGGCTTTGCTCTTGGGGTCCCTGGAGCTCAAGGGCATGCATGTCTGCCTCAGATGAGGAGACATAGGAGTGGAAAGGGAACGGGGAGGGTGTGGAACTCGGGGCTGCAGGGACCTCAGGAGGGGCGGTGAGCAGTGCTGGCGGGACCTTAGAGGGGAGCCTGGTGTTTCCTGGGGGAGCAGACAGCCAGGTTCCAGTGGTTAGGAAAGAAGGAAAGGACCCAGGGCAGGTACAGTGCCCTTGGAAGGGTCACTGTGGTGGGTGCTCTGGGCCTTGGACCTTGCTGAAGCGGGAAGGTGTGGCTGGCAAGGTCAGCCCTAGGCTGTGGAGAGGACAAAGACTGGTTCACTTGCACAATGGGCAGCCTAGGGTCTCCTCAGGCTGGGAGCCCAGCCCAGTGAAGTCACAGCTGGGAAAGGGAGCCCGGGGCTCTGTCTAGGCGGGGGGTGATCTGCCCTCACCCCAGCACACCATGGGAGCCAGGCCTCTGAGCTGCCCCTAAATGCCAGCCAAGGGAAGGGTGTGTATTTCTCACAGCCTCCAGCAGAGGTCTTAAATAGGAATGTGGGCCGGGAAAGGGCTGGCTGAAGACTTCTAGGTAGCTAGAGGGGCCTTCCCAGGCCATTGGCCCTCTCCTTCACTCTTGGGAAGATGGAGAGGAGAGAGGGGCTGGGGGCTCTCCTCTGGGGGACACTGTCACCTGATCATGATGCTTCGGGCACAAGGGCGGGGCTGTACTCCAGCAGAACTCAGTGCTCCCAGGGCCCGACGGGAAATCTGGGTGCCAGCTGGTCCCCAGTCCACCCTCCAGCTGCTGAAGTTCCAATCTCGTGTACAATCTTGCATCTCAAAATACACTTCTGACATTTTCAACCACTGAGAAAGCGGACACGCTGCTCTTCTGAGCTCTGCACAGGCCCTCGATCCAGTCTTGGGCAGGAGTCTGCTGACCCCAGCTCTAGGCAAGAACTGACGCTTGGGGCATGACCACTGCCCACTGGCTGCCACCTGGACTGTCCCTTCAGCAAGCCAAGAGGCTGCCAGCTGCTCTTCTGCATAAAATTCTGCCTCTCTCACCGATGTCCTGAACATGAAGTCAGGCGTGTCTCATAGATGTGGCATCTGAGCTTCCCACGGTGGCACCTGGCTCGGGCTGCCTGAATCCTAACCCGGGCTCTTCTGCGGACACCACACCAGGTCGCTGCTGTCCAAAGCAGCCCCCCAGGTTCCGAGTGTGCAGACTGCCTGCCCGCGCTCTCCCGGGTGCATGAGTGTGTGCTGCTGCTCAGGGCTTCGTGCCCGCTGTTGCCAGTGCTCGTGACTCAGCCGAGGCTTTCGGTGCCCTGGGGAAGCCAGTTCTTCAGCCTTGAGATGCGTAAGCCTGCCAACAGGAAATTTGCTTCGTCCCATGGATTACCTGAATGAGAAAAGCAACGCCCCTCAGAAAAGTTTGACTTTTGTTTTGTTTTGTTGTTTTCTTTTCCCCTCCTGAAAGCCAGTGCAAGGAGCTGCTGAGAGGTACTGTGTACTGTCACTGTGTACTGTCACTGGTCTCTGCATCCTCCTAGGGTTTTTTGGGAGCAGCGAGAGCATCAACCTCACGAAGCCATTTGGGTCGGCGGAGAAAAGAGAACCTTCTCAAAGCCTGTCCTCTCTCGGGTCATCACTACAACACAGGTTGAGCCCAGAGCTTTTGTGGTCAGGCACACGGGCAGACAGGAGCGCCCAGGGTGGCAGAGGCTCACTGCGCTCCCTCCTGAATCCCGGGAGCCGAGGAGGGGCTGGACCACCGCAGGCAGATAGGCTTGGCGCTCAGCTCGGCGCGAGGGGACCCTGCGGTTCTGGGCCAGCTCCTGTGGCTGGGAGCAGCACTGCCTTCTCGGCTTGGCCCCTGCAGGCGCATCGTATTGGCTCTGCAGCCCCATGTGTCATCTTGTCACACAGTTTGGGGCAGATCTGGGGCTTCTTCACCAACCTGAGAAAACAAGAGGATTCTGCTGCGACTTGACAGAGTAGAAAGCTCTTGATTAAAAATCTGTTTAAAACTCTTCATGCTGTTTTGAACATGTTACATGAAATTACCCAGCCAGCAATGTTAAAAAGTCCACCTGTACCCTTGTCTGCAAGGCGCTAGATATTACAGAGATAAGAATATGCATGATAAGCTGCACTTCGTTGCTTTGTAGCCGCTTCTTTTTATTGGACGCTGATAGTTTCTCCTCCTGGATGAAAATACACACTAATCACATTCTTATTTACCAAACCTGTTTCTTGCCAGAAAGAGATGAGTTCTGATTAAAGAAATGAACAAAATAAGATGAGTGGCAGAGGACCAGAGGGCAGAGGCAATTCCCACATGGGGACCAAAGCGGCAGAGCCACATGTGAGACCCTCTACCGCGCGGTGCTCAGACTGAAGCCGGTCCTATGTTCCCCGCCACAGTTCCACCCCTTCCTCCATGTCCCTGTCCCTAGTGGCCTGACACACCGCACAGAGACACTGCGCAAAGTACTGCTGTGGGCCCTGCACGCTTGCCAGTCACCTGTGGAGTTGGTTGTCCAACTTCCGTCCTCATTTTTTCTAGGAATTGACCTTCACTTCTTGCTGTCATCACCCATGGCAGATCCACGACTAGTTTGGCCCTTGGGTGGCAGGTTGCAGGGGCAGGCATAAGGCCCTGCAGGGCACGCTGCTAGGCACGGTGGCCTACGGGCTGTGGTCTTAGCCCTCGCCTGCTGCCCAGGCCCTCTGAGCAGCTCCCTGCCGTCTCTTCCTCTCCCTGACATGGCTTCATCCTCACTTTCAACTTCTGGGAAGCCGTTCTCCCTCACAGAGCCCCCTGGGACCTAAAACACTGTGAGGAAACAAGCCAACATCTGTCCTATGCCTCTGCCTATGCTTGTTTAGTTGATGAAAACAGAAGCCAAGAAAACATGGCCGTCTCGGGCCTCAGCCCGGGAAGTCGCGGCTGCGACCACCTTGCGGCCGCTGTGCACCAGCAGCTGAGAGCCCCAGACTTCGGGTGCAGCCCTGCGTGTCTGCAGGACCCTCGTTGCCTTCCCTGCCAGATGTGGAGTCCCGGGCAATGCAGCCCCTCATTCTGGTGCTGAAGGACACCGCCCAGCCGCCCCAGAGGCTGCGCAGCGCTGCAGCCTCCTCAGTCTTGCTGTGTGTCCAGGGTTTCTCCCCATTTATTTGTTCTCTGCCCATGAAAAAAAGCGCTACGGAACGTTGACGCTGAGCTGTGGGCTCAGGATGCGCAGCCGAACCTGGGCTCTTCTGTCTCAGCACTTCTGGTCAGACGGTGCTTCCGCGGCATCTACTCTCTGGGGGAGATGGGAGGTGCTGTTGGGTGGCAGGGAGTCTGTGCAGCTGTGGTCACAGCGCACCTGTGACACGCAATCCTTTCTAGTTTTGAAGGCAAAATATAAAAGCTGCGGTTCAGACACCAAAGGCTTGAAGAGGGCAGGGTCATCCTGCGCAAACAGGTGGCTTCCTCCGTCTGAGGGGCTGTCACGTTGATGTGAGCGGGATACCGGGTGGTGGCTTTGTGACAAGATAGAAGGTGTCACCTGCCTCATGAGGTGAAGAGCGGAGGCAGACACCACAGGGCCCACTGTGTGGGCACAGCGCCTGGCCACACGAACACACACACACATACAGATACACAAGCACACCCCTGTAGAAACACACATGAGGAGATACAAGCACACAGACATGCCCACAGAGGGCGCCTAAATATGGAGCCTAGCACATGAACACAGGAGCATGCAGACACACGTGTGCACACATACGTGGAGGGACACGGGCCGGGACGCTCCTGAACAGCCACACGCACATGCGATGGTGCCCACAGAAGGCACTGCCACACTCCAAGGACATTCTTAGGCCCTGTTAAAGGTGGTGCTTTTGCAGTGCTAAACACGTCCTTCTAGACGCTTTAAAGCATAGGTAAGGCACACACACTGTTTGCACATATGAGGAAGCTGGGGATACATGCAGGTTGTGTGTGTGCATGTGTGCATGTGTGTGCATATGCCCGACATCCGACGAGAGAGAAGCCCTGGGGACCTGCCCTGCCTTCCTCACGCCACACCTGAGGTGGTGAGCCAAGCAGGAAGTGTGTCTCGCTGGCCCGCGCCGCAGCGATCCTGTGTGGATTCAGCGAGGAACCAGCCCCTCTCCAGGGCCACTTTCTGTTTGTCACACAGGAAGTACAGCCCCACCCCTGTGAAAGTTCACAGTGCCGGCACCCCTATGTCGGGGATGATGCCTGTAAGACCTAAATGTCCCTGCCCCGGGCCCGGGCGCTGCTCGCCTGCCGCTCGCTCCTGCTGCCCGGCCTTGGCTGCAGCTGGAGGCTGCGTTCCACCCGTTGCTCTGGGGCAGATGTTGTTTCTCCCACCCTTTCCCAGAGACTCCGTAACAGCACTGTGTTTAGAAAGCGTTGCCTTGTTGTTGAGACAACACAGAATGCTGTTACAGAGCCTCTTCTGACATTGCCAGTCCTGCGGATACCCCACTACTCTTATGGACTACTGCACTATATTGGATTATTTTGCTGAATTCACACACCTACAATATTTAAATGACAGTGGAATATCCATCTCTGACAAAAATAAACAAAAAAAGGGATACAAATGAAGGACCATTTTGTATCTATAAAATAGGATAGTTATACAGCTACTGTTTCTTAACTCAGTGAGAAGAAAGATTTGTACTAATAGTGTTTGGACAGGATATCAGGTTTGCGTCTTGTACTATGAATAACCACTATGAAGACAACAATATTTAACGTATTAATTATTGAAACTGTCCTACTAATCGGTTTTGAAACTGTCTCATTGCTATTTGTTTCTCAACAAAATTAAATAAAAAGAAAGAAAGAAAAAGCATTCTCTTGGAGTCGGCACCCAGGGTAAGGAAAACACTGGGCGGCTAAGTTGAGGGCCTGCTGTGTAACTGCAGAGGGTTTCTGGAGGTGCCCTGTTCCTCTGGAAGTCACACGCTCAGCTTCTGGGTTGGTCTCGCCACTTTCTCCCAGCCACAGTCCCTGCAGGTGTGCAATGTGCAATCTCAAGTTCCTTTTCAAGTGCGGCAGGTTGATTCTCAAACTTCCCCTTAGCCCAGGCTCCCTCAGAATTGACCTTTGCAAAACCTCCCTGTTCTAAAGACAGGGCCAGCAGCTCCATAGCTCGGCCCCAACAGTAGAGAGAACTAGAAAAGAAAGGTTGGGCTCGCAGGAAGGCTTGTTTGCTTCTTTGCTGGCCTTACTGTTACCCAGGGTGCGTATTCCTCAGCCAGCAGCTGTTTTCCCATTATACTTAGAGGAGCAGAAAGAGAAATCCTGCCTCTGCGAGGTCTGTGAGGAAACTTCAGCTGGAGCGCTCAGCCTGGACCCCAGACATTGCAGAGCCGCAGCTTCTAGGCTGAGGTGAGTGCCTCAGAACCCCCGGGCAGCCAGGTGTGGAGGAAGACAGTGAGGAAGCGGCCTCGCCAGCGAGGTGCTGTCCTCACGGGCTGGGCAGGCTCCACCTCCAGTGCCGCAGCCCTGGGCAGCCAGGTCATGCACCTGAGAGCAGCTTCCCCGAATGTCCTCACGCACAGCCGCACCAGTCTCCGCACGCACTAGGTGGCCATCGGACTCTGCCTCCTGGCGGGGTTTGAACCTTGTGTAACACACTGCAGAATTTGTTGTTTGCAACATAACAAAACGCCAAGAGGTAGATTGCTGATCGTTACTATGGACCAAAGTCAGCTTAAAAACAATCATTACACTTTTGATTGAAAGAGAGGAGATCAATTAGGTGGGTGTTTTAACGGCACACTCCTAGCCGACCTCCGTTGAGTAGCTGCCAGCTTTCGGCCGTGTCTGTCCGCCTGGCGCTTGCTCCGCGCAGTGTCAGAGACCTCTCTGCAGAAAGTCGGCACACCAGGCAGCCTTTGTGCCTTCCCTGTAGGGCTTCTTGTCCTTGTCCCAGGCCCTCTGGGTGCCGGGTGAGGACAGCCTGCCCTCGAGGACCAAATGCTCATGCACCTTCTGAAGGCACAGATTACTTTGGATCTTCTTTGAACAAAGGGAGGCTTACAAAAGAATAGTTCCTGCTATTAAAATAATCGCACCCCAAATATGTTCAGGCAAAGTTCCAAACAATCATTTCAAACTTACTTGAAGATTTTCCACTTACATTTCTAAGAAATGCTGTTCAGACTCTGTGTTAGAAAGTTATCACCTAATGTGTCATTTTATTCCTCCAAACTCATCTTGGTTGGAAGATTAAACAGCAGAAATGTTTTACACATTGGCAATGAGTGTGTAAAAGTTTATCTCCACAGCTGCTTTTCATGAGAGTATGTAAAGCTAACATTAACCATAGCTTCTATTGCTCACTTGGAGCGCTGTGTGTCAAGTGCAGGCCCACACGGGTACCAGGCAAGTGCTCAGAATAACAACATATGTGCTATCAAAAGCTCAAACCACGTTGCACTGTATTTAGAAATGGGATATGTTCAGTATCTCTCTGTCCTGTGACACTGTTTCAGTCTTGACACAGCCCAGACGTCCTACTCCGGAAAGAAGATGTGTGTCCCCCAGAACTCGTGCTGAAATCCCGCCCTGGGCTGGGGATGGATTGGGAGGCGGGGCCTCAGGGGGCGGGGCCTCGGGGCTGAGGCGGCAGGCCCAAGCCCTGTGCACCTCCTGCACCTCGCTTTCCACTCCTGTGCAGCAGCTAGCAGATGCTAGCGGATGCCCTGCCTGGGGCCCCGGTGCCCCATCATGCAGGGCAGGGGCAGCTGCCCCCCACGGAAGCACACGGAAGCACATCACCGTTCACGCCCCTCAGTACTCCCCTGCAGAGCCCGTCACCCTTGCCACTCTGGGACGCTGTCCCAGAACACTAGAAGTGATGCAAGCAGAATAGACAGGGCCAGAGCCTGCAGGAAGCACTCACCAGCCCGTGTGTCCTTCAGAGGGGTCACAGGTGCCGGCGACGCACCTGTCTAGCTCACGTGCTGGGCTCTGGATGCCTGGGGCTTGACTTGCTTAGGCAGCCGTGGCTTCCTGTAAAAATGTAGAGAAGTGGCCACGCTCCTCACTCCTGGAGCCCCAGAGTGCAGGCCGGGCAGCTCACAGCCTGTCCTGCGCTCTGGAGCTGGGCAAGCAGCCCTTACGCGGCCTCAGCACGCTGTGCTGGGCAACACCCTGTGGTTCCCACGCTCGCACGGTCCTTGGTAGCAGGACATTTCAGGGTGCCGGGGCCGGAGGCAGTCTCACTGACTCCCGTGCTGCAAAGGCTTCGGTCATGCCTGTGTGTCTCGGGCTTGTCTTCTTTTCCTTTTCTGTACCGTGAACCACACACCAGGCAGGTACGGTCTTAGCATTTTCAAGGAAGGTTTGATCTGGTCACCTTTAGAGAGGTCCTCCCGGTGTCCTAGCCCAACTTAGAGTATGGCCTTTCTCCAAAGGTGAGAGCCACGAACTGTCAGCCAGAGAATAGACCAGGAAGGCCGTGGCTAGGGCGTCACCTCCCGGCCGCAAGCCTGTGCTTGGCGTGGGCGAGGCGTGGGGTCCCCTCCCGGGAGCTGCTCCCCTGGCACTGCGTGCATATGAACAGCCCCACCAAGCCGTTCCCTGCCATCCCGCGCCGTCTCTGGCCTCCCCCATGTGCTAGCCAGCCATTAAACACTGAAGTGTTTCTAAGGAGGACATTCAATATAGAGAGGAATTTCTATTTTGAGAAAGCAGATGGCGTCCTGCCATTTGACCAGTGCGACCTCCTCCCCACGAGAGCTAGAAACAGCCTCAAAGGCCTCTCACCGTGCACTGGTGCACTCTGAAATCCAGTTTCTACTATGGTCTGACCTCCACGCAGCGCTGCGGTGACTCCCGAGTGTCCCGGGGCGGGGGCGCTCTCCCTGCTGCGTGGGCTTGGGGAGCTCGCTCAGTGCCTGCGGTTCCCTCCTCCCCTGCCTTTGGCCAGGAGTCCCTGGGGCAGGGGAAGGGGTCAGTCAGCAGGCCCTGGGCCCAGCCCCAGGTGACAGGCCAATTCCCGGACACAGCAGAACCAGCTGTTTCTCAGGAACTAAGGGTCAATGTTTCCTAGGAGGAAAAGCATGCGAAGACTGTTGGCAGCACGGCTCGCGAGCCAATATGAATCTAGAGCGCTGGAGTCGCCCTGCCCTTGTCCATTTTGTGCTATGTGACAGAAGGTGACCTTACCTTGCCCACAAATAAGTGACCCGACATCCCAGGGTGTGTCTGAGACCACAGCTCAGCCCTATGGTGTGGACTGCATTTGTCCTGTACATGTGTGCTTGCGATAAAGTTTAACTCATGAATCAGGCAAGGTTACAGTTACAGACTGTCATTAACAATACAATAGACCAATTACAATGCCAAGGCATGATGCAAGCCTTGCACATTTGGCCTCCATGAAAAGGCTGACACCAGTGTTAACACTTCAAAGCCCAGGAGCACTCCTGGCCCCTGACATGGACAGCAGTGCTGAGCACGGAGAGGGAGCACACCTGGCCCTGCAGGCAGAGGTGACCCTTCCGCCGCATGGACCAGGACGTGCAGGGCCTCAGGTGGCACCGCTGCATCACCACTGGGACAGGTGCCAGGGCGCTGCCCCTGCCCGAGGGCCTCCTGGGCTCTGCCCCCACCCAGTCCCCACCTCTTAGTACTGGGAAGACACCAACTGAATCTCAGCACCAGTTCTGTGGAGACAACGATTCAAACTCACCAGGAACTATGGAAGACGTATGTGTGGCTTGAGGCTTTTCTTGGTAAAATCAAGACATGAATTAAGTAGTAAAAGCACACAGTTACCAGAGGTGACAAGAATAAGTGGAATAAGAAGGCACACGGTCCACTGCTGGGGCACCTGTACCTCCAGACCCCGTCAGGAGTGACAGCGAGGTGGGAGTGTCAAGCATCATAGATTCCACATGTGACCAAAACATATTTTGAATGCTTCAATTTTTAAAAACTGTGTTACAGTAAAAGACATGTTGCCATCGCTCCCCCCAGGGCTCTCCATCTGGGGGTGCTCTTCCCGGCCTGGGCTGTCTGAAGCAGGTCAGGAAGCGACTTCCCTGAGCATCTTCCATGGTGCAGTCGCGACTGTCTGAATCCTGTCGCAGTGGTGACCTTCCAAGGCCATTTTGACCTCAAGGACAGCTGGAATTTGCACTGTGAGTAAGTCCAGGGAGGAAACACTGCCACGTTTTTATATGACAGAAACTGTGAGGCACATGAGCCACAAAGTGCTTCAGAAAGTAGCGGGAACACTGCCGCGAGTGCGTCGAGGACTAAAGGTGGCGTTTGAGCAGATTAGTGGCTCTGTGACTTTTAGTATACTAACATTTTAAAATGTAATCATTCTCTGTAATTTTTGATCATCATATGGCTATAAATGTGGTCTTAATGTAACAATAATGTCACTTTTTGACCAGTTTAATCACTTCCAATTTGAGCCACGTGCTGACTCCGTCCCCATACAGTAAATTATTGAAGATACCTGAGATCTCGGCCCAGCCCCACCTGCCTGTGCTCTGCAGCTAGCAGAGATATGAGGTTATTATTTGTGGCAGCCTATGATGCAAGTTGGAAGAGCTAGGAATAAGAAGAGGTTCTGCGAAGCCACCGCCATGACTGGAATGGAAATCTACACTGACTCAAGCCTGGCAAGGAAGCCCTGAGCAGGACGGTGGCCCCAGTTCCGGGCTCAGCAGCCCCCTCCGTGTGGACTCCTTCGCCCCTGCCCTGCCAGTTAATGGCTGAAGAAGCTGCAGAACAAAACTTGTTCCAATGTGTCCATATTCTCCGTAATCAAGTTAGAATTTGACAGAGTTCCTGATTTGAAAGCCTTCTCAATCACTTGAAAAATGTTTAAGCATCTGATGTTTCTCTGGCTCTGATGAAATTACTTCAACATATGACCCCAAAATCATTTCTGTTCTTACGTTCAATGCTTCATCAGCTGCTGATCATATTAGAAACTGATATGAGGCGCAGCATAGCAATTTACAGAATGACTCGTTCTCTTAGGCTAGCCATGGAGGGAAGGCTTCGCTAAAGTCCTAGACACTAATCTGGTGAGTGGCGCATCCTGTGGGACCCCACACCAGCCGGCATGGCCACTGGACAGCCCTGTACCCCAGTGCTTGGAGCCAGCGGTGTTCTCTGCCCCTGCTCAGCGTGAACTGCGGAGCCGGTGCAGCTAAGGTAGCCATTTAAAAACATGCTTCTCTATGTATAATAAAAATGGTAATTTTACTGTCTGAAAATGTTTCTAAACTTGGAATCTATCTAGAACAGCTCCTTTTTCACTAGCTTGTGAATTTAGCAAATAACATGGTGGATTAATCTCAGAGGAATAAAAGGAAACTGGATCTGTCATGGTATAGACAGAAATATTGACCCAGGGAAAATTGGGCACTCTCCCTCCCTCCGGCTCTCCCTCTGTCTCTCCCTCCCTCTGTCTCTCTCCCTGCAGCCTCCGACATCTGTGTATAAATGATATCGCCACCTCCTGGAGTACAGTATCCAGGCAGGAAAGAGAGCAGGTTCCACGGGAGCTAATCCTCCTGTCGTAGACCAGGGTGCAGGGCATTTGTGTGCCACCAAGAAATGGCACACACTTGGAAGGTGACAGGGCATGAAGTGAACCTTGGTCACGGCCTCGAACCACTATGGAGCTGTCACTGGCTCGCCCATCTTTCCTCTGTCTCGGGGTTATTTGTTAACAGATATTACTTCATTCCTTGGATCGCATTCTAGACTGGAGTCATTTTGGTTTTCTGTACTGTCAAATTTTTCATTTAAGTTGATAAAAGTGTATTTTCCCAACGTAGATCTGAACATTGGGCTGCGACGCTGGGTCACTGCGGCGCTGTCCGCCCCTTCCCCGCTCCGGACCTCTCCGCCCCGAGTGTACGAGTGTACTGTGCACCGGCTCGAAGGCTGCATCGCGTTTTCAGCCAGCCGCTGCGAAGGAGACGTGAGGCGGTCCTCTCGTGTGTTATCAAATAGAACGGGCTAGATGCTGCATCTGCTTTTAATTGGAGGATCGTAAAACCAGAGTCGTTTGCTCTATAAAATGTATTTTTTAAGCAGTTGAAAAAGAAGAATACAGACCTGCGAATTTTTTTTTCAATTGCAAAATAAGATAAAAAAAAAATAGCAGAGCAACACCTCTTCCCAGGCTTGCCCCTGGCGCTCGCTTGTGCTGTCTCCTCACTGCTCACTGCGTGTCAATGAGGACGAGGGCAGGACTCCCAGGGCAGCGGGGTAGAGCGGAGCCGCGCTGCAGGCGCGCTCACACTGCGCTGCCGCGTGAGGGATGGCCCTGGGCAGGCCCTGCGCTTCCCGAGCCTCGCTTTAGCTTCCAGCGCTCTCCGCAGATATCAGCTCCATGAGTCTGGGACTCTGGTGAAGAGTGGCCTCACCCCCGTCCTCATCTTGGAGCGCGCACAGCGCACCTCCCGAGAGCCCCAGAGTGGAGACTGTGCCCACCAGGCTCCCTCATCGAGGACAGTGTCCGGGGTGCAGCTAGAGTCCGAGTCTCAGAATGACTCCTGAAGCCCCAAGGGCCACTTCTCGCGTTGGCCTCATAGTGCAGGGCACATGGACAGCCAAGGCAGAGCCGTGAGGTCCGGAGATGCTCACCTTGTCAGGGACCGGGGGTGGGGCTAATGCATGGGAGCGAGATAGAGGAAAGGGCCCTGTTGGCGCGGGTTGCGGGAGGGGTACCCTGTCGTTCTTCTTCCTCTCTGGACCTTTGCCTGCCCCCTCCCATTTACTAGCACATCGCATCTTTGCTAGCTTTGATCTGCCAACTCTTGCCAACAACAAACCAGCTCAGTGCATAGCCAGCCCTCGAGACCCCCAGCAGAAGCCCAGGGAGTCCTGGAGGACAGGGGAGACCAAGTGAATGGGGACGCCAGAAGAGGGGATCCCAGGAGAAGGGATGCCAGGAGAGGGGACCCCAGGAGAGGGGATGCCAGGAGAGGGTCCCAGGCACCTCTGCAGTGAGTCCCTGCCCGTTTGGGGCTTCTCTCCGGAGCTGTACCGGCAGAGCCCACTTTTTTAGCCCCGCTGGTCCTGCAGCCTCCTTCTCCTCCAGTTCTTTCCCTCGCTATCTCCTGCATGTCCATCTGGCCGGCCCCATTCACTCTTGGGTTCTCTTCCTTCTTCTTCCGTTCTGGTCTGCAAACAGGCTGGGCACTACCTGCTAGAGAAAGCACTTGGGGAAACAGTGGAGAGGGGGCCTGGGGCCCCCTATTGCAGAAGCCCCTTTGCTCCTGTGAAGGCCGAGGTCACTGCTGTCTGTTTATGGCATCATCTGTCCGGGGAAGACCACACAGCCCCAAGGGTGGCTCGGCTCTGCCCAGCCGGAGGACAAGAGGAGGGTGCTGCAGCTTATTTGGGAGGGCACCCAGGAGCTTGAAGCCTGAGGAGGCACAGGGCCTTTGGAGTGGTGGTGGCTTGACCCAGGCTCCTGTGGCCCAGATGGCCCATCCCGCCCCATCTTCTTTCCTGTTACAAAGGCGCACAGGGGTTCTCAGGATATGGGCTCGTGCAGCACTCATTGTACTTCCCTGCGTAAATGTTCTGAGAGCACGTCTAAGTTGACTCTACTTGCCTGTTAACTGACAGAGGTGGGTCCTAGGCTTCCAGTTCAGTCCTGGGCAGTTTCTACAGCAACCTCCTGCCCAGCCAAGATGTTTAGTTAAGTTCTCCCCTTCAGCTCGAGCTCCAGGCCTCGTCTCCTGCTCCTGGTGCGCAGCCCGCCTGGTCCCTGGTGTCCCTGTGAGCAGAGGAATCGCAGCTCTGCTCTGTCCAAGCCAGGCCAGGGCAGTGCCCGCCCTGTGTGGCAGATGCCCTGTGAGCAGAGTGCCCCTCCTCCGGCTCCCACGCTCACATCTCAGTGGGGGGCCTCTGTGCTGTGCTGTCCATCAGGGCTTGCACACTGGCCTGCGTGGCCTGCGTGGCCTTTCCTGCTGCTGAACAGCGAGCCAAGGTACCAAAGGCTCACAGAAAGCACTCGGAGCCATGCATCAGAGCAGGGCATGCAGCAGGCACGTGAGCACAGCTTTCTGGGAGGCTGAGGCGGAGGACCACGTGTTGGCGCAGCTTGGGCAATGTGGGGCTTCTGTGAGACCCTGTCTTAAAATAAGATAAGTAAAAAGGGCCGACAGTGTACGTTAAGGAGAAGACACTGATGTTAGTCCCTAGAATCAGAAAAGACATGAGGGAGGGACAGGCAGGGAGCAGAGGGAGGGAGAGAAGGACAGGAGAGAATAGGGGGAAGGAAGGTGTTCAACTGTAATTACAGGAAGGCTGGCTGAAGTAGATCCAGTGCTTTCTGTTCAATGACTGCCGACTCAAGGTAGCTGGCCGTGTCTTCGGTCGGACTTGTCTTCAGGACGAATATCAGGTTAGAAGGGACCCAGTTCGTACAGTGTGTTCCGACTTTGGAGAGGAGCAGTGGTCTACTGCTCTCTTCTGTTTCCTGGACACGTGAGCAAACAGGAACCTTATCATAATTTAAGTTTGAGAAAATGCAGAGTTCTTTCAAAAGTCAACTTCAGTCTTCCTCATGGGACTTCTAAGATTCTGGAATCTGAGCCAGGGGAACTCTTTCTTAGACCCAACACCTGCTGATTTACCCAAAAACTGTCTCCTTACATTCTGTGGCTTTTGCACAGTTACCTGGAGCACATGGAGACTTCGTTCCTGCAGATGTTACCGAGCACATTCATAGCGCTCGAGTCTAAGAAGCGCACGCTCAGTGGCAGGCCGACGGGGGCTGGAGCACAGGCAGGGGGTGCCACCGCGCACGGGGCACCTCGCCATTCTGCGTTGCCCTGTGCCAGCTTGCTGTTACCTGGCTGGTGACAGAGCCAAGCAGTGTGTCGCTCTTTCCTGCAGTTATGGAAACTTAATGAACAAGACAACTGCAGCAGAATTACAAATTTAAATGTGTTGACAGCGGCTGAAAGGGAAGTAAATTTTGGCAAACTTAGACAATACTAATTTTATGCAAAATGCAAAATGGTTTTGGCACTGCATCGCTGTCCCTATGCTTGATGGTCGTGCTCTCTGGAAGAAGTGATTGGTCCTCAAGCTGGTCTTTAATTGGGGCAACTTGCAGAACTGCATTGTATTAATATTTATCTCTTCATTTACTCTTATTTTGATATTCTAATTAATTCCACAGAACCCATTAAGGAGAAACTAATATGAATGAAATGTGTAAAATGTTATAAAATTTTGTAAAGAACAATAGTTATAGTCTTTCTTGGTAACTGGCTTTCTTACAATCCCTGTTTTGACAGCGTGTTCAGTGATATCACTGAACACAACAGCTTCTATTTCTTTGTTCCTGCTCCTGGGTCTGTGCTGTGTAAGAACCTGCCGTTCTCTTGCAGCGCGCCTGAGCCAGGTTGTTCTGCGTGACATTAGCGAGTCTGTCTCCTCGTGAGAATTAGACTCTGGGTCTCACATGGTTTCCCAAATCTGGCCAGCACAGAGGGAGCCCGGAGGGCGACAGGTCCCACTCCCTGGGCACGACCGGCTGAGGCCTTTGCAGGCAAGCCCTTGTGCAAGCTGTCCTGCCACCTGCCTGATGAACTGGCTTCTGCTCCCTGGTTTCAAAGCTCTCTCAGAACAAGTGGCCATGGGGCCGAGGATGTGGCTCAGTGGCGCAGTGCCTGCCTAGCAAGCGCGAGGCCTGGAGTTCGATTCCCGGTACCAAAAAAGAGAATAGTAAAAATAAGACCAAAAAAGTCCCTTTGTGCCAGGGAGATGGCTCCGTGGAATAAGCGCTTCCCTGGCAAGTGCAAGGGCCTGAGTTCAATCCCCAGTTCAGCCAAAAAAAAAAAGAACGGCCATGGCGAGGGCAGCCCCTGCAGGTCACTGCCAGCAGGGCAGCTAGCCATAGCTGTGGCACTGCGCACGAGCAGCGTGGGACCAGCCTTCAGTAGTCTTATCTGCCCCTGGCTTGGTGACAAAGTATGTGTGTTGGTAGGGAGCCGTGTTCGCCTCCAGACCTCAGGAGAAATTGGATGTGACCACGTCCGACTAGCACCGACACCCAGCGAGTGGAGTCCACCGGGAGTGCTGTCTCCGGGTGACTGCAAAGCACACGGGCCTCACGCTCCTCCCGGACGGGCAGCCTCTGAAGTGTGGAAGCCTGCCGGCATTGCGGTGGCTTCCAGACAGCCCTCGGCGCGGGGCTCAGCGGCCCTTTCTGTGGCCAGGGTCGGGGCGTCAGCTCACAGGGCTTAGCGAGGTGCACAGGCACTGTGGGCGGGGGCTGTGCTGGAGGCCAGTTTTATTTGTTTCAAGACTGTCCTGTGGTTTGTAGATGGTGACGTCATTCCTCCTAAGGCAGGAACCTGTCGCTACCACTCATCGCGGAGGCACTGAAAAGCTCTGCACGCTGAGAGCCGACTGCACATCCATGAGTGTTCTCAGGTGACGGCGTGGCAAACCCTGCTTCACAGCAGCTCTCCGAATCCGTGACCAGGGCTGGCACCGACGTGGCTGCTCTGGGGAGCATGGTGCAGCTTTTCTGAGGAGACAGCAGGTCCGCCTTTCCTTTTGGGGGTTCTTGGGAGTGTTCTCTCTGTGCACTTACCGAGTCGGTTCAGAATGTCCTGTGTCTGGAAGGGCGACTTGAAATTCCACTCAGGCCTTGACTGAATTTTAAACCGTGTATTAGGGCTCCTGATGGCAGCACCTCTGGCTTTGACCACACTTCATTGGGAAATATTTTTTAAAAACCTAATACCAAACATATTAAACCTATTTCAAGGTCTTTGTTCAAATATACTCAAAACAATATCAGTTCCTTTAAGCATTCTTCTTTATCAATTTTTAAAGAATGTGTGGCTCTCCAGTTATGGGTATGTAGTGCACTGCTGAGTGGTCACTGTGCATGGAAGTGCCCAGCTGAACTGGGTCAGTGTCATTCTGGGCGTGGAATCCTGACCCAGAACAGTGGCCAGCAGTGTAAGAGGAGAATGGGGTGGGGGGAGACTGCTTGTGGCTGGTTGTCCTCAAGGAGCCGATTTCCAGCGTTTCTTCAAAGCAGCTCTTGCTGCTGCCTTCCTTCAGGAGATTGCCAACCCTCTCTTCACCTTAGCTGTGCCCCCTGGCTCTGGGGCAGGTCCTGCTGCCCACCGCCACCGGCTTTCTGGTCTCCAAGTGGTCTTGACGCCTTTCTGGCACAGATTATTGGTGCAGACTTGCAGGGGACATTGCCCTGGGCTCCAAGCACATGACAGGATCCCTGAGGTGTCCAATGTGGATAGACATTGGCACTCTCCCACTTCTGACTCCACTAAAAGTGGACTAATAGGGGGCATAGTGTGTACAATTTGCTATTAACTATATTTTGATTACTGTTACTAATCAGTTCCTCTTTATTCTGGAAACAGCCGCTGTTCAAAAGTAATCTAATTAGCAAAAATATCATCCTGTCTAATGACCAGAATATCAAAACTCTTGGGGTCTTCTCCAATCACCAAAGAGATTTCCCGCCCTCAGCCAGTGCACACGTGGCTCCTGCAGCACTTGCGCAATGTAGACTCCTCTCTGTGACGAGATTCTAATCCCGCCCTGACCCGGCTCTCCCTTCTCCCTCCCATCGTGCTCTTGCTCTGCCCTTCTCCCCTTCTTCTTCCCAAATGTTCAGGTCTTACCATTTGGCCAAGTTGCAGGGCTGGCTTGCTTTGCCGCTGCCCGTTCCTCCCCTGCTCCCTCTCTCCCCTGCGCCTTCTCTCTCCTCTCTCCTGCCTTTTTATTTCTTAATTTTTAACATATACTCAGGTTATTGATAAGCATGGATCTCTAGGTGTAAAGCACAGAGCCCTGGGAAGCCTAATTCCCAGAACGTCTGCCCGAAGTTCCAAAATGGCCTGCACAACAGCCGAGCTCTTCATTGCAGCTGTGGCCCCTTCTCTAGCCAGGTCTTTCCTGTAAATTCTGTGTGGCCCAGAACATGTGTGCGGTTGCTTCCCACCAAGTCATGGTGCTGGGCGCACGCTCCGGCTGTGCACAGTGAGTGGTGAGGAGCGGAAGGAGCCTCAAGCTGAGCAGCCACGGAATGCCGTGCTACAGAGCCGGCCGTGGTGTGGACGCTGAGCCCAGCAGGCGGAAAGCAGAACACGAAGTGCTTGTATGAGAAAAGAAGAGAAAAAAAGAGAACGCATGGGCGCAGCCCATTCTGCGATGGACTCCGAGCCTGAGTAACCGGCCTACAGCAGCACGTGTCGCCTATCAGAGGATTTTGAGCACGGACGCAAAGCTGGCATCCACAATAGAATAAATCATGTGGACCCAGTTCAGAGTCCTCTCTAGGAGGGGTGGCTTTGTTGCTCTTCAGACAACGTCTCACCGTGTAGTTTACACTCGCTTTGAACTCACTGCGCAGCCTAGACCGGCCCCACACTCATGGGGCCTCCCCTGCCTCGGCCTCCCGAGGGTTAGGATGACAGGTGTGTGCCACCAGGCCTGGCAGAAGGGACACTACAGAGGCGTGTCCCTTCTCTCTCTCTCTCTCTCACCTGGGACAAGACTGAGGATGGCTGGGGGAAGTTCAAAGCTACAGGTGGGCACGATTATGGCTTTAGCAGTGTTTCAAAAGTAGAGCCGGTGTCAGGTGGCTGCTGAGTGAGTAGGAGGAGATCCGACAGGGGCAGAAGCAAAGGCAGCTCGCGGGGCGCCAGCCGATGGGGCCACACGGTGTCAATCTGCAACATCAGGGTGTACAGAGAAGGGACAGAAATGGACCATGGTGGGCACCTCTACTGCGTCCCCTCATTTGCAAACCTGTCACTGATTTTGATCCGACATTTGGCTTCACTTTTTAATCAAATAATACCTTTCAAACTGTTTTCTAAGCATTTTGTTAGACATTCTCTGTATTCTGCAGCTTTGTCAACAGGGACTTCACAGAAGTAGAAATACAGCCCAGCAGAGTGGTGTAATGCCAGCACTAGGGAGGCTGAGGCAGGAGGATCATCGCAGGTGAAAGACCATCCTGGGATGCAGAGTGAGCTCAAGGCCAGTCTGAACTGCATAGCAAGGCCCTGTCTCAAAAAGACAAAAAAAAAAAAAAAAGTAGAAACACAGGTACGAGGTGTCTGCCCATAGTCCTCTCCTCTGCCTGTTCGTCTGCCATCCGTGTCCTGCTGCTCATTTCCTGATGCTCAGGCAAGCCTGCTCAGTGTCTCTCCGAGTCCGTCGCTCAGAGCACAGAATGCCAGCAGGCTTGTGGTCGCTGTTTTGACTTGAACGTGGCAGCAGGAGAAACTGGAAGGTCCGCATCTGTGGCCCAGAACTGTCTTCACTGCACACGTGGACTATTCCTGTAGTTCAGGACCAGCGCCGAGTCTGCAAGGATGAAGGCTTGTTATGGGTGATGTGTGAAGCCGTGTGCATGGCTTTATTTACGATGCCCAGACCTGTGGCAGGCTCCGGCACACTGTCCTCTCCATGTTCCTGCTGAGGCGGGGATGAGCCCTTGCATTTTGCCCCTTTAAATTATAAGTTTCTGTGCAAAAATATCCTTTTCTGGTCTCATGCTAGAAAAGAAACACAAGCCAGATTGCTTCGTGAGAAATGCAAAAGGGGTGCCTGTGCGCCCCTCAGTGCCTTGCGCAATCTGCTTGTGCCCTCGAAGTGTTAACTTGGATTCTGGGCAGACTCTTCATAATGCAGCAGTCTCAGTTGGTTGGTGTTTTCTTTTTGAAAAGAAACTTGAGGCCGATGCTGGTTCACAGGTGTGCGGAGACTGCGCTCCTCAGCGGCTCCATTTCTGGGTGTCTCAGGCAGCGCGGGCTTCCTGATGCAGAGTAGGGCCTACTGTGTGCCCTGGTGCGTGGTCCTCGGGGCTGAGGAGGGTCCCTCCCCTTGGATGGGAATCAGTCCTGGGGTCCCTCCTCTCTCCAGGTCTTGTGGGGTCCCTCCTCTCTCCAGGTCTTCTTGAGGACCTGGTCCTTGGGTGGCGCGGGGCTGGTGTCACTGTAGTCCCAGGCGTGGAAGTCTTCTTCTGCTGAGGGCGTGGCACTGGGAGCCCTGTGCTGTGGCCCATGCAGCCCCTGTGATTCTTTACCCATTAAAAGAAATTTTTAATGCTTCTTTTCCTCCTTTTTTTATGCCACAACAGAGGGATTCTGACCAAAGTTGTCATAACTCTAAAATAATGTGTCATTTTTAACAGCTGTATTGTGCGTTTGCACTTTGTATTTTTGTATATTTTTTACATGAAATACCAAGAGTGAACATCATGGTCCATCTCCTCTGTCAGTTTAAAATTTTATTTATCCAGAGAATGAATCATAAAGTGGAAATGATTCCATACAACACTGATCATTAGGATTCTGATCAGAGACCAAAACTATCAATCTAAGGAAAGTTCTTCCCGGGAGTCCAATCAGGGAAGAAATAAGTCTACATTAAAATGTTTAGGGAGCACCCCGAGACGTGCCTGGATTTAAAGCTCTGTGTTCACAGTGCCCTGGTGGCAGCATGCTCGTGGCCTTGGAGGCCAGCGCCTGGGGTTCCCGGCAGGAAGCAAAGGCGTCCTCAGCATCCTGGGCTACAAAGGTCACGCGGGCCCAGCCCTGCACACCTGACCCTTCCCCACTCAGCCCCCCAAATTCCTCATGGGCAAACCATTGTCCCTGCTATTGCCCCTGCTATTGTCACCACATCACTGCTCCCCAGTGTCACAGTGTTCATACTGACGGCATGGGTCCACCTCTTCACGCCACTCAGAACTACCCCCTGAGGCCTTCTCTAAACTTCCTGCACACAAGAGAAGTCCAGTGACTCTGCAGCCAACAGGGTCTCTAATCCTCAAGTTCGCAGGTGGTAGAAGCCCACACAGTCAGAGTGTAGAGCTTACTGCTTTGCAGAGTAGACCTGAGATTCAGGAAGGCCTAAAAAGTTAATGCGATTCATAATCCGTTCCACCTCCAGCAACACGTGGAGTCCTTTTCTAGGACAAAGGACACATATTTGCTAATGGAAACTGTATATAACAATTGTAAAGTTGGTATTGATAGATTTTATTACAATGGCCAAATATCCGGCAAACTGGTTTGATAGGTAAAATCCTTCAGTGAATAAACTCCTACGAAAGCCTACTAAAGTTATAAGAATATCTGTGAAAGGATTATTTAAATTCACCCACCCACAAAGACATCAAAGAGGAATGTAATGCAGCTTTAGTGGTCAGAATGCATGGTGAAAACCGGGGGATTTAGAAGACAGATTCAGTGACTTTTCTCTCCTCATGAGACAAAGTACCCAGTGCCCAAGGTGAAAGGAGGACTGGATGCTTGGCCCACAGGTTGTAGAGATTTCAGTCCGTGAGTGGCATAAGGCAGGGTGGCATGGCAGGGGACAGCAGTTCATGAAGACAGGAAAGCGGCGGGAGTGTGAGACTGGGATGAGCCTCCTTCTGCCCTCGTACTGCATGCAGGTTGCCCGCCCTAGGGCAGGAGGGCACTTGCGTGCTTAATTCCACCATGGGACCATGAATGACTCAATCAGTCACAAACTCCAGAGTCAGCCACCCCCGAAAAGCACCCCCATGACCGCATGGGGCTCTGGGGAGACACGCAGGTACCAATCATAACAGTAGCCTGGAGGAGAGGATGCCCAGTGTAATGTGTAAAGCAAGAAGCAAACTGACTGTCCCAGGGAGCTCTCGATTGACAGCCCCGCATGCCTCCAGTCAGCACGGCGGTGGGAGCGGCGTGTCCACTGGGGCTCGGAAGGGCCTCCTCGCCTGCACTCGCAGAGCCGGGCTGGCTCTCCTCAGAGGGCTGAAGCTGGAAGCTCACGTGGGACACCAGCGAACACGAGGGTGGGGACAGGCCTACCCTAGGCCTTTCCAAGAATGAACGTGGTGGGAGATGCCGCGATTTCAACATCTGCTCTGGAAAACTCCGGAAGCCAAGGATAAAGGCCAGAGGACTCCAGGGAGTAGAGGAAGGCGAGCCGCAGCGAAGCTTGCTTTCATGGCTTCTGTTTCAACGGTGCTTGGAAGCACCCGCGTCTCCCCAAGGTGATAGCTTCAGCCCTCCTGGTCGGGCACCTTCCCCCAGGGGGCAAGGCTGCTGGGTGGAGTACTGTGGGGCATACTGCGGGGAGGAGTACTGTGCACCCCGGCCTCACGGCAGCTCCGTTCAGAGCGGCTGCGCTTCGGAAGCAGCCCACGCAGTCGGTGTCCAGGAGAGACTGGAGACGAAATCAGACCCACAAGCTGGAGTCCCACATGCGTTCTCCTATCCCAGAAATCCAAAATACAAAGAACGGCACAGCCCTCGGGGTGCAATGAGGCGGCAATTGAGACTGGGCGTGGTGGCGCACACCTCTAATCCCTCCACGGGGGAGGCTGTAAACAGGCGGATCACTACAAGTCCAATCTAGTAGTGAGACCCTGAACACACTGTAGACCCTCCCTAAAACACAAAAACAAAAAAACAACAACAAAAAAAGAGCAAAATACAAAATTTCATCTAGGAAGCAGGGAAATAGGTTCTTTTTTATTATTAATTTTATTGAGAAAGAAATAGCAATGAGACAGTTTCAAAACAGCTTGGTAGGACAGTTACAGTAATTGATACATTGCATGTTGTTGTCTTGTAGTAGTTATTCAGAGGACATGATGCAGACACGGTATCTTGTCTAAACACTTTTGGTATAAATCTCATTGAACTAAGAGAAAGTAGCTGTACGCCTACCCCTATTTTGTATATACAGATAAGCGGGAAGGGGAATGAAGGCGGACAGAGGGAGGGCCGGGGGAGGACGGGAGGACAGCCAGGGGCTTGGGCGGGCTCCGTGCCCGCGAGGAGCCGGAGCGCCACGTGCTGCGAGCATGCTGAGAAAGCACCTAAGAGTGCGGCAGGTGCCCAGCGCTGAGCAGCGCAGCGCGGCCTCAGCAGCAGAGAAGCGCACAGCCGGCCGCAAGCGCGCCGCAGACTGACCCGCAAGCGCCCCTCACGCGCCACCCACGCAGGCTCCTGTCCAGCAGGTGCTTAGGGGCAGCGCGATTTGGGTCAGGTGCATCATTAGACCGAAACTGCCGAATTGCAGGTTTCCCTGAACGTTTTGTAACAAAACATAGCTCCGTCTTTATCTACCCGTCTCTGTTTCTATACAAGTCGTTTGAAAGGGACGCAGAGATCCACAGTCAAGTCAGTCTTACATTCTACATTATTTAAAATTTTAAATTTTTTTAATTAATTAATATAGCAAATGTTAGTCTTCAATAAAATTTTAAATTTGTAAATTATTTAATGTAATATTCAATGTTTTCATTCATGATTTTATATTACAGGAAAATCTTCACAGCTTAAATTCATTATGTAAAACATTGTATTTCAAAGAAGTAAATTTTTTTTCATTAACACCAGAAGTGAGCTAAAATCAGAGACTAAATGAAGTACTATTTTACTATCTTTTTTTTTTTTTTTTTTTTTTTTCCGTAACTGGGCATTGAACTCAGGCCCTTGTGCTTGTTAGGGAAGCCCTTATTCTATTAAGCCATCTCCCCAGCCCTTTATTATCATTTTTAATGAAAATTGCTGTCATAGACTTGTTACCATTTAGTTCTAGACTGGAATGTCAGAATGATATGAACCTCTTTTGTTTTGAAAGTAAAATTATGTTGGCTTAGTTGTCTTTAAATTCTGACTTCTATTTCTTTTAAGTAATCAGTCATGCCCATTATTTGTATTTTTTTAAAGTATCAAATACTGATTACATTTCGGATGATTATTCCATTTCTATTAACAAATCTGCCACAAGAATAATTACTTATCCTATATTGGGTAGTAAGATTGTAATGTGAAACACTGATTTCACAGAAACCCTTGACCGATCCTCTTGGTGTGTGAATCTTTTAATTAAAATACATTGACACCCAGGGCCTGGGCTGGGACGAAGCTCCACTCAGTTATTGGACTCACAAGTGAAGCTGCAAAAACTATGACAGGTTTGAAAACCGGGCAGACCTCGCCTCTGACCACCCGTGGAATGCAGCACTGCCGCGCACACGCTCAGACAACAGGGACTGGATTTTCAGTGCAGCTGCAGGGCTTCCGAAAGCCTCACGTCCCCACGGCCGGGTCCCCTTTTGCTCCAGTGACTAAATATGCCAGTGTGGAAGTACTTGACCTCCTTTGCCTTCCTCTACCATTTGTGTGAGGGGTTGATGGGCCAAAAAGTAACTTTACAAAGAGGCGTATAAGATGGGGTAGACAGCTGGGTGGGCGTAAGGTCCCCAGAGGAGTTTTGGGAAAATCTGCTTGTATTCTGAAACAATGTGTCTAGTAATGAAGTGATGCTTAAAATCAGAACAGCTTGTGATGCAGCACGGAGCCAGGAGGGTCCCCTCCACCTCACCCCCTCTGCTCCAGAGGCATCGCCTTTGTGGGTCTTTTAGACACTTTGTTATCTACATGTACAGGATTGTTAAAATCATAAATGGTACCACGGGGTATTTTGTCACCACAGCCCAGCATGACAGGGTGTCCTCACAGCTTTTACGTCACTCAGAGTACCCCAGGTGAAAGCCAGCGAGGTCAGGGTCGGGGCTCCCCTGCCTTCCTGGCTCACAGACAGCTGTGCTGCTACCGTGTCCTCACGTGGCACAAGTTTGCCCAGGAGAGGTACAGCCGGCTCAGGCAGGAACTGCTGCTTTCAGCTTTCCGGGGAATCTCCACAATGATTCCACAGAGGATGTCCTAGCCTATGTTTCCACCTTCGTGGTAGAAGAGTTCTTTCCTTAGAGAAAATTTAGACTCCAGAAGAATCGAGAAGGCTTCCGTTACTGAATCCGCATGGACGCAAGGTTTCCACTGAGACTCATAGTGACAATAGGGTCCCTCTCAGGGCTGCAGTCCTTTCGCTCAGAAGGTGGGCAATGACATGCAGGGCCACTGCAGCACCATGGGAAGCGCTCCACTCCTTCAAGCCACCCGTGCAGCCTCCTCCTCGTCCCTTGTCTCTGCAGCTCTCAAGCACACAGCTGTTTTTCTAGGTGTCTGTCATTTTGTCTCTTCCAGAACACCAGTGTTAGAACGACGTATTTGGTTTGCTTAGAGCACATGGGAAAGGTTCAGATTAGGAAAAAGCAGTAAAAGACACTTCGCTTCCCGTCCACTCGTGACGCCCTCCTTCCCCACACTACTTCCGGTTGTTCTTGCCGCTTTCTGAAGTGATGCTGGAAGTCCACATTGATGAGTAGCCTTAGTTGTACTGTGCTGGTGGCCTCAATGTCACATTTCATCATCATTTCCAATTTGGGGGTGGCTCAGGAGCCACACGCTGCCACGTGTAGTGAGGACGGTGGAGAAGGACACACTCTCATGGTTTAGAGGCATGACTTTCCGTTGGGTGACATCCGGCAGTGGATGTCACGGGATTGGTGTCAGACCTGGCGAAGACTCTGCTGAGAGGGTGCTTCCAGGGCCACTTCTGAAGGCGTCAGGAGCAATACACAAGTGAGCCAAAGGTGCATGCCGTGAGGGAATCATCGACAACATGTCTCTTACTGTAGCACTTTTTTAAAAGATGTCAGTGTTTGGTGTATTTTTCCATCACCCGTCTAGTGTATCATGTGGTCAGATTGCCTTTCTTCACTTAATAATGTGTATTTTATTTTATTGTATTTATTGGTACTGGAATCGAACTCAGGACCTTGCGCTTGCCAGGCAGGCACGTCTGCCTCGGAGCTGTCTTTCTGGACCTAGCTACGCATATTTTAGTTCCCTCTTTACCTCTCATGACTTTGGCACTGAGTAACCCCACCATTTCTGGATGATCCTAACCTGCTGATCCCCATGACCTTGGGTCACCACCCCGCTGCCCCTGTGCATGCATGTGGCATAGGCCAGGGGGGGCCTTCGGAGACCTGGGTGCAGATCCTCCAGGTTAGAGCACATCACTAGGGACCGTCCGTGCCTCAGACACTCAGGCAGAGCAGCCAGCCCTAGTGCTAGCATCTCCCAATCCCGCTGAGCCCGCGAGCCTCCCAGGTTCTTCCAGCTTCCTTTAACTCCAAGACCACTTCTTAGCCTAAGTTGGGAATCATGCATAGATGGAAGTAGGCTTTTGTCAGTTTGGCTTAGTGTGAAAGATGCAGTGTAAATGAAATACTGCAAGCAAAAACTGTCCCCGAAAGGAGGAGCCTGACCTGGCCTCCCCTGGCTTCCAGCTCTGTCTGCTGCTGTAGGCATCAGGCTGAAGATGCCACGCTCAGGTTCCTTTCTGCAGTGAGGACCTTCTGCTCATCAATTCTGCAAACTTCACTGCACACTCGCTGACGGTGACAGGAAAGCACTGCTGTGCCTGACCGTGAAGGCTTCAGTGAGACAAAATGGTCAGCTGGGCATGTGGCGCACTTGCTACCCGGAATCTCGCACCTCGCAGAGCAGCACCATGCAGAGCAGGGGCGCTTGGAGAGACGCAGGGGAGGTTTGTTGGGGCCAGGGACTGAGGACAGCCTTGCAGCTGAGCGGAGGGAGGGGGGCGCGGATTCAAGCTGCTGGCTCCAGGGTGGGAGGCGCCGCGAGTCTTGCACTAAGAAGCCCGGGCAGTGGCGCCTCCCTGGGAGACCCCATTTTGGAAGGAAAACATGATACTCATAATTTGTCAAAGGGGCACTTCCAGAAGTGCACAGCCTTGCTTTGCCTCATTTGACATAAGAAAATAAATAAAGGAAATGTTAGTACTGTCCAAGAAAATGAATGCCCCTGCCATCCCACAGAAAGCAAAATCAAGTTAGGTGCAAAGCACTGTAAAAAGTTATTTCTTCAAAGCATGTCATTGATCAATTATTTAACACTGAATTCATGACCTGTGGGGTAACCTAGGTCAGGAAAAAATTGGAGGCCAGATTTTTGTGTATCTTGATGCCTACTGTGCTTAAGGGACAATGCACAATGTTTTCACGTAATTTTCATAGAGTTCTCTAGCTAAAAATGTTTCAAAATTAGATATAAATCAGAAAGGAAAGTGATAATTTTGAAAAGTTAGGATTCCTTGGGATATATTTGATAGATATCAGGCTTAAAAAGAGAAAGTGACCATCGTGAGTGCTCCCCGGGATTCCACCTCTGAGGGGCTGCCTGAGCCCTTCCTGACCGAGCGGGAGGAAGCCAATCTGGCCTCCTCTGCAGGCTGAAGCAGTGGCCGGCCTTGGGCAGCGGTGGATAACGAGGCGGCGTACGTCTGGAACAAGGGCCGTGCTCTGTCGGCTGCCCGATTTTGCACGTTGCTGCATGTTATTTACTGTCTCCCTCTGGTGCTAAGCTTCCCTCTCTGGCCAGGAAGCTCCCGCCTGCTGCTCAAACCTGCCTGCTCGGAGGCGAGGCCGACGCCACACCTGTGCTGCGGAAGCTCCGTGCATCTCGGTGACAGACAGATGACTGTGTGGAGAGAACACAGAATGCGCGAATGTGGGTCGCCTTCGATACTTCCCTGAACACGGGGATGATTTTATTTTGTTTCCTTAGAGTATTCTGTAGACTATTATCCCACAAATTATCACAATATCTTTTCATTTTTTTGTCAAGTTTTCCTTGAAGGTAATTCAATATGGTAACACTTAGGTTCAAAGTAAAGAAATTGCACGAAATTCTTTGCCACCCCACACTTTTTATGCCTGTTATATTTTAAGAAGCTGTATGAAAACATACTTGATTTTTTCCATTTTTCCAAAACTTAGGAAACCAACCTGTCTTGTCTTATAGGACACACTGCAAGAAAAGGTCAAAGATCTTTTAGAAGATTTCCTTAGCAATGTGTGCTGGGGAATCACTTAAAAATATTCTATAAAAATGGAAAAAATATTTACAAATTTGATAGCAACGTGGTGGCCAGCCTTTAATCCCAAGAGCCGCCAAGAACAGTTCCCAGCAGGCGCAGGGAGGGAATCTGAAGCCTGTGCTTTTGTTGAACCCCACGCACCCTGCCAGGGCATCGCCGCTGGGTCAGGCGGCGCCTGCGTGAGGGCCGCAGCTCCCAGCTCCGGGGGAAGGCGCATGAGCTTGCTGGCTTCCTTTCCAACCATTCACTGTACAGTACAACTGCAGCAGCCCATTCCATTCAGGAAGACGGTGTCGCTCACGCTGAGGAAATCATGTGAAGTAGCTTCTAAAGTGTACGTAACTAGGCTATTTCTAAAGGTGACAGACTGCTCTTGTCACAATTTCTGAAGATGGCAGTCCATTTCCATCAACACAAGGGGCACCTCAATGCGGTGTGCAGCAAGAGGCTGTGGAAATGTCCCAGTCTGACTGAGCAGCCAGGAACACGGAGCCACCGGAGCCACACGCACATGCACACGTGTCCCCAGGCACTTGCTACGTCACTGTGCTGCCGGGATGCCGAGATGGCCTGGCAAGGTGGCAGTGCTGTGAGAACCTGGGGGAGGCTTTCAGTGGGTGATCCCGAGCTCTGGCCTTGGTAGCAACCCGAGGGGTGACTTCGAAGGTGATGGTGATCTTCAGGGAAAATGATAGTGCTCAGAACAAATTACCAAGTTAAAGCTGCATTTATAATTGATTGTTTGCCAGGGACACATTTGCAAAAGAGAAGTCCTTTGTACCTAAATGGTGGAGCCACCGCAGAGTCGGCGCTGGACAGGACAGAGCCATTCGGGGAGCGAGCATGCTGGGTGTCCTCTGCCCCGCGGCATCTCTGCCAGCACCACCTTCCCGCTGACTCTCGGGATCCCAGGCAACCGAGCACACAGCAATCAGAACTTTGATCTAGATTGGCTGTTATAACTTAGATTTATTCTTCTCTAGAGTCTGAAATAGCTTGATTGAAAATTTTTGCCTTCTTTCTCCCCTTTGTCTGCTGCCCTTTCCCCTCTCTCAGCTTCCCCTCTTTCCAAGAGACCCCAGATCGGCACCCCTGCTACTGCAGGCTGCAGCCCCACGCTGCAGGACTTGGAAGTAAGCGCTGGTCTTGCAGATCCCGCCAAGGACGACGAGAGCATGAGCGTGTCTCTTTCCGTGGAAGGGCACGTGAGCCAGGTGGCTTGATTCCTCTTAGCCCGATGCTGACATGTCTGTCATCGGCAGCAGGTAGCCCCTGTGGCAGAGTGTGTGCTGCCCATGTCCTGTGCCGTGGACACGGGTGAGGGGTTGATGCTTCACAAGAGGTTTTGGTGGGGCTCATTGTACATGCGCTTAGAGTCTCTGATACTCTCCGCAGCTCACGAAATGCTTGCCTATAATTAGGAGCCAGCCGGTGTGACACTGTAGCTTAAAATTTAGGCCAGATATCGATCGGTTCTATACTTGTGGCATTTCACAGGTGTTTGAAATATCCTTTTCTCTGTGATCATTATCTTGAGCCTTTATCAAGTTCTCCAGAATAAGATGTGTATAGGGCGCTTGTTACGAGCAGGAGAGATTTTTGTGTGGAGGGGACTTTACAGGTCTGTTAGATGGAGCGTCATTGTTCAGTGGGAGTCCTTCTGACCGCAGGAAGTTCTAAGTAAGACAGCGCAGCATATTGGAGCACTGAGGTCTCTCAGCACAGCAGGCAGGCCGCACTGATGCCAGCCAGGTCCAGCTCTGTGACAGAGCAGACACTGTGTACCTCTTCGGAGCACTGCTTTTTTGAAGTGAAAGATGATGCGAAGGCGATCTCGAGATTTTGCAGAGCTGGCATGTGGTAGACCTAGTACTCTCCTTGCTTGGCACTCAGTATTTTTATTACTTTCCCCATGAGGCTCATGTTATGATCCACATGTGCCACTCTAGTAGACAGGCCACATGGTGTGGGGCTGGTGGCTGGCATGCAAACTCATCCACAGACTGTCAGGCCCGGGTCTGTCAAAGGAACACTAGGAAGCAGAGTTGGCACTGGTTGGGCCCATTGCTTCTAAAATATTCATTATGACTTGAACTGGAGAAGTAGAGAAAAAGTTTGCTGAACTCTGTAATTTGAGGTGGAATATGTTTGTTTAGAGCTGAGTTTGCTAGGATGGTGGCCTTCTGCCTGGCAAACTGCACCTTGTAATTATGACAGCTGTTTAGTGTGAGAGACGCTGTTGAAAATGTGTGATGGATCTTACAGACTTGGTGTGGGAAAATACGGAAAATAAAATTCCTATTTTTATTGTTCATACCTGACATTATATTTTGAATACATTTGGTACTTAAGACGTGTTGTTCAAATGAATGTCAATGCTTTAGATTTCTTTGATGTAGCTTTAAAATTTAAAATTTCCTAGGTGGCTCACATTTTAATTCTGATGGAGCTAGTAGAGATCAACATCAAAGAACTAACTGCAAAGCGTCGGGTGCCGCAGAATTGAAAACATCATTTAAATTAGCTGCATAGTCTTTGCCAGAGAAATTTTGCCCTGGCATAAGCTAATGTTTGACTTTCACTTTGTGTTTTTAAAAATTAAATTTCTGGGCTCTCTTAGAATCTCAGGACAGCTCCCAAGTCTTTTCTCCCACCATAAAACAAAACTTACATTACGACTGTCGCTTCACCTACTTCAAAGTTCATGGCTGTCTTTGCCCGGAATCTGCTCTCTGACCCACGAGCCGAGGGTAGAGGCGGAAGCCTCAGCACCAAGGGAGAAAGTACTGTGAATGTTCCATCCGAAAAGTTAGGACCGTGTAAGACTCACGGCCTTGGGCCCTCCTCAAATACTCCCTGTGTTTGGAACCTGCTTACGCCATTGCTCTTGTCACTTTCTGTGCGACTCTGCTGGTCCTCTTTGATGTCTTTAGCTGTGCTGTCCCAGCTGCCCCCATGTCCTGAACCAGCTCAGGACATTCCTTGCCGTGGTCCTTCAGAGCTGGTAGAAGAGCAGATGCGCAGCACCAGATCTCGTAAATAAGGTCAGTGAGGCCGCAGCGCGGTTCCCAAGAGTCTGTTGCTTTGCTGGGTGAAACGAGGCAGCAGAGTGAACTGTCTTTTTCCACACCTCTTAAAGACATCCAGAAAAGAAGACCTCTAGAACTGCTTCAGAAAGTGCCAGAAATGACAGGAGGGGTGTGCATGAGCACAGAAAGTGTTTAGAAGGGGATTCGTAGCAATGTCTTTTATTATAATGTATTTTAAAAGTATAAACACCCACTGCCTATAGTATTCACACTATCGAGGTTAAACTGTCTTTTCTGAAACACAAAGGCGTGCTCCTGCCTTGAGATTGTTCTCCACTTCTCTAGGAGGCCTGCAGCCCTTAGCGGGGTGGATCCAATGCTCTGCACCAGGTGCAGCCTCTGCCTGATGTTATCACAGGGCTGGGCGGGGCTGAGCCACAGCAGGTTGGAGACACTCAGTGTGTCCCTTCTGGGCCGATGACAGGAGCACTGCGTGCGCCACAGCTGCTCTGGGCTGCTAAGGGGTCCACGTGAGGCAGGCCCACGTTCACGACTGTGAGGAGGAGCAACTGTGACCAGGAGCCACTCCGGGGCAGGGACAACCTTCAGGCCCCGAGACCAGGTGGTCCTGGCAATGCGGTGCAGTGCTGCCTTGGCCCTCGTCACCCACTGGGCCATGTCCTCGTGTGCCATGTTACTCTTAGTGTCCCTCTCTTCCCACCAGAGAGAAAGCTCCTGGAGCCCCTCCGATGCGTTCCCCAAAAGAGAAAATAGGTCAGTGAGCGCTCCACCGATACCCAGGGCATTTCTCCTGAAAATCATTCCTACAACATAGCTCTTTATTTATAGTTTTACTCGTAAAGAACCTGAAATCTGGCTAGAAGACAGCAATTTCAACAGTGTTGAAGGATTAAGGTCACAAGGGCAGTGAGACGGTGCTAACGCTGATTCCAACCTTGTAGTTGAATATGACTGTGACTGATACCTCGGGAGGCCTGACCCCACCACCGCTCCGACGAGGCATGTGGTAAGCCGCGTTTCGCCCGCACAGCAGATGGCTGGGTTTTCTTGGTACATTGTTAATGACTGTGCATCGCATCTAGGGAGCGCAGCACACATGAGAACACGTGCCCGCTCCCTTTACTTTAAATGTCATTGCTACCCTTAATTGAAATTAGACTCTGAGCATTTCTATAATGTAGCTTTTAATCGAATTGCCCTTGTTCATGCGGAAGCATTTGTTAGGAGGGAGCCGCAGCCCCGGGCGGCTGGGAGCAGACGGTTCTCACGGACGGTGAGAGCGACCTGAACGGATTCAAGAGCAAAACTGCCTTCGGATGTAAGGGCGAGCAGCCACAGGCTTAGCTCTCACGGAAGCGTTTGGAGGGCCTTTCTCTGGGGTCCCCAGCAGCCCACAGCTGGGAAGAACCCGGAGGCTGGACGCGAGGGTTCCTCCCGCCCTGACCCTCACGCCCGGGACTGTTCTGTGTTGCAGAAAATCACCTGAAAGAATCGATCTTCGGTTCCTTCTGGTTCAACTCAACCCTCCCACTTCCTAATGGTTGGTCTAGTTCACGCATAGTGAAAACATGTGCATGTGCCTATTTTGTTAGGTCAGATATTAGCCAATCTACAGGCAATCGGCGTCAGCGAAGCTCTGCCCTTGGGCGCACGGCGTGGCTATTTTAGGGAGCGGAAGTCACAGACTTTCACCGAGTAGTCGTTGTCTTTTGAAATGAGCGACCGTCGTGCACGGGAAGCACTGGCTCCGCTTACCCTCAAGCCTGCTGGGAGAGAGTTCTCACCAAGATTCCTTACCAAATATTTGCTTTGGTTTTTGATCCTCTTGTATGCATTTCTGATGTACGGGGGACTCTGAGGACGGGAAATGCCATTAGGGCGGGTCCAACCTGAAGACCCTACGTATGGGTTGAGTAGTGATTCCACTCCATCCAACTCCTATCGCTGCAGAAAGCTTTACATTTATAATGACTGTGAGCCTTTTCTTGATAACTGTGCAGAGTAAATCACAACAACCCTTTGTTCAGAATAAGCTAAAGTTTACAAAAAAGTTGAGAATTCTGCCAATGCTTCCTGTACAGCCATCGGAAAGCTGGAAGTGAAGGGTGGGTCTGTGCTACCCCAGGCAGTGCAGACAATCTAGCCGCGCACGTGCACACCTGTGCGTCGGTCCTCCTCCATCCATCTGGCCGTCTACTGATCCATCGTCTTTCTAAAGTCCCACAGGGACCCAAGCCCAGGGCCAGCCCTCGCTAGATACACCCATTCAACATTTGTCGGCGGCATTCCTGTTGCCTGCGCTGTGCTGCTGGCGGCACCCTGGGGACCAGCCAGTGTGCAGCTGCATGCAGCGCCACATCAAGGCCACCTCAGGTGCCCTCCAAGCCACCCAGTCGCCTGAGGTCAGAGAGGGAGAAGTTTACGCACACGTTTTCCTTTTCCAACTATGTGCCTGTTAAAATCTCCAGGGAGTGTGTCGCTGCTTCTGCAGCCAGTCCTGGCCCTGGGGGTGAGCGCTCCACTGCACTGGGGGCGTGGAGCTGCAGCTCTGCCCCTCTGGAGGCAGGTGGGCTGGCTGCTAAGAGGAAACGCACCAGCCTGGCCTCGGTGGAAACCAGTTAGAAGCAAACAGCTAGTGCTTCGGACACTTCTCTGCAAGGTAGCTCGGGTAAACGTCCCAAATATTGGGACACGTTAAGTTATAGTAAAAATAGACACAGAAAAGGGTGAGAGAGTGGGACACATTCATGTGAACGTGGGCTACACTGGACAGGCCCCTGAGCCGCAGCCGGTCCCTGCACTGCGCTGACATTTCCCAGTCCCCAGCCTCCTGCTGTCCCCGGGCTGTCAAGGAATCTTGCCCTTCAGCTGACAGGTTTGATATCTGATGGCAACTGACCAAGGGCTTCCTCAAATATATCATGACAGAAGGAGGGAGAGCACGCTCCAGGGATTTGGCCTAGTGAAGTGACCAGGGTCGTGCTTCTGTGTGCAGAAAAGGAAGATAAAGTCTCTACCTTTGCTTAAAATTAACAGAAAAACTAAGGCTATGATTTGTTGTGTTATTCCTCACAATGTGTATCTTATATGAAAGATAAAATTATACACAGATAAGAATTACTCTGTTGAAAAATAAGTCATTGAACACAGAAAAGATGGAAAAGACATTCATATGAGATCATGTTGTTATGTTTCATGTATTTATGTGCATACATACATATGTATGTATGTATGTATGTGTGTGTATTTGGTACAGGGTCTCGCTAAGTCACTCAGACTCGTAGTGACCCTCCTGTTTTCTGCCTGCCCTGTGCTGGGATTCCAGGTGTGTGCCACCATGCCTAGTGTCCATGCCTGTCTCCGCACACCCAGAGGAGGGAGCCAGCAAGGCCTGTGGGGTCAGGGATCAAACCCCAGTCCCTGATCTTGCCTGAGCAGGTGCTTAGTCTACTGAGCTATCTTGCTGGCCCTTGTTTTATTTATTGATTGATTCATTGATTGATTCCTTAGGAGCATTAATTAAGAAAAAATCTAGCATGGTGGCATTCTCTAATGTTAGAAAGTGGCATAATGTGTCATTCCAGAGATGTAAATTAAGATGATGCTGAGATTCCATCTCACCCGAGAAAAATGGCTATTATCAAAAAATCAACCAATGACAAATAAGCTGGTGGGGCTGTGAGGAAATAGAAATATTTCTGCACTCTACCAATTATGAAGGGGAATTTCATTGTTGATTTTTCACCCAGTTGACCTGTTTATCTGTGATGGGAGGTACTGAGGTCCCCACTGCAATTGCATTTGTGCTGACTGGATTGTTCATGCCTGTGGTTTGTGGTTCTTTAAAATAGTGTACAAATGGGTATAGGAATGAGTCCTGGTCCCAGTGGCACTTCTGTCCCTGCTCCACCAGCCGCTTAGACCTCGCAGGCCTATTTGGCCTTTTGTAGCTGTGAGGATGACTTGGACTGCGGAGAGCTGGGAGTCACCAAGCCACCTCATTCCTGCGCAGCGCTCGCGGGGGAACAGGGACAATGCACGCCACTAGGACTTGCATCTTCAAGTGTGGTCTTCCCTGTTGTCATCTGAAACTGTTCTTATATAAAGGGAGGCTTTCTAAATTAGTAGATTTCAATACCTGAGATCTTCATCTTACTGCGAGCACTTGTTTTAAACGTTGCTTTTGTGGCACCAGACTCCAAATGCAAAGTTGGATGACTTTGTGCAGAAACTTGCAGCTCTCTAGGACCACAGTTCGGAATCTGTGAGGGAAAAGCAGCCCCTCGGGTTGAGTGACAATCTCAAGTGTCACCTGGGTGATGGATACCCTCCCAGCCATCATCAAGTTCCTCACCATGGAAACTGCATAAGTGAGCTTAACTGTCTGCCGGGCTGCTCCTCTCCTTCTATTTTCTCTCATTGATTCCTCAGCAGTTCTGTCAAATAAACACTGTAGTCCATCTACAGTTGATGAGACTAAGGCACAGCAGGTGAGGAGCTTTGTGAAAGTCAAACCTCGGTGACTGTGCAGCTTCTAGGCCTGGCCACGGAGCAGTTGCCTCAGTGAGAGCAGGGTGGAGGAGACCAGGAGGTGGAGGCCACGAGGCTCCTCCTGGCAAATGCTTCTTATTGGTAAAAGTGCTGAGAAGAGGTAGAAAGGGTAAAGGCGCTACAGCACTGTGTGTGCGCAGGTCCCACGAACACCCTGCGTGCGGCATGTGTTTCCATCTGACCCTCGTCCAGCGCACACAGTGGTCAGCTTGCCTCATTACACATGTACGAGCCTGAGGGCGGTGCCCAGGGGTGGAAACCCACCATTGGCATCATTCAGGTAAATGTTTTGAGAATTCAAAGGAGAAAATAATTAGGCATCAGTTTTGTCCGAAAACGTTCCGTGAGTGAGTCTTAGCTGCACGTGTTCCTGAGGAACAAGTAGATCTGGAGTTGACCGAGAAAGGTGCTCTTGAGAACAAGTGTGGGGTCAGGCATGGCCAGCGACACCCACGTGGATGCCGTGACAAGAGGGAGAGACGCCCACACCTGAGCAGGGTCTGCTTTCAGGGGAAAGGTGGAGTGAACGAGTTCTGGGAGGAGACAAGGGAAAGACCTTGTTTGTTGGTTTTATCAGCAGACTGTGGCAGTGTATTCTGAAAAGCATTTTTTGAAGTTGGGGGGTGGGGACTTCGATGACTGAATTGATTCACTGACTGCTTAATCAATGCCATGTCTTACTCCAGCACCTACTTCTGTCTGTGCATAAAGATGGGTACAAAGTGACCAAGCTCAGTATCACAGGAAGATGAGAGGATCGTGGAGGTGGAGAGGCTGGGGTGGCTGAGGTAATCTGACTGGAAAGCGCTAGGCCCTGGTGACCCTGTGGGAGGCCAGGGAGGGGTGCTGAGGGCTGGTGGCCAGGCCAGAGGGGGCTAGGTGTACAGGGAGGCTGCAAGGGAGCTGAGCTCCTGGCAGGGCTCTGTAGAGGTGCTAGGGACAGTGATGGTGGGGATGCGGAGCCCGGGAGGGGCAGTCAGGGAGACGTGAGATGGTGTGTGAGTCCCTGAGCCTGGAAGCATGCCTTATCCATGTTGAGGGTCACAGGAAAGAAGCAGTGGAACCAGAGTGTGAAACAAAGGATGAAGATGGAACAGTGTCTAGTGTGAGCAGGAAGAACAGACCGATGCATGCGTCCTCGTTTGACTGTTACATCTGTGAAGGTTACTGAGCTCCATGTCTCGAAGCCGGGAACTGCAGCCACCACCAGCACGTGGTGTTGCCCATCCCCCTAAGAAGGCGTCTGTGAGCTGGTCGGATGTGGTCCTGGACCGTGTCTGGCTCTGCGCTTACTGTCATGACATGTCACCACCATTCACTTCTTGTGCTGCTCCTCTGGGCTTCGGTGCCTGATTGCACACGTCTTGGCCCTTGCAGCCCACCACTCCTGCTGAAGATGCGAGGCAAGTGCTCCTCCTCCACCATCTTGTCATGTGAATTAAGTTCATTTTTATTTTCACTACTTTTAGAAGTATGAAGCAGACTGAACTGCTTTCCATGTCAGGCCCTGCTCTTGCCCTGTATTTGGTTTTGGACATGAGGGAATGCATGCTTAAATGGAATTGGTAAGGCTGCCTGTGGACCAGATGGAGAATATTCTCTGTGGCGTTCTCTTCTTATCAGTGACAATTCCCTTCCCACGGAAGGTGGAGATGCTTAGGGCTGACATTCCTGAGTGAAGACAGTACAGAGATGAGCCACAGAATTTCCCATCAAGGAGGAAAGTAGATAACCTCAGGCATCTCAGTCAGGTTGCCTCGTCCAGCTGTGCAGACGAGGCCAGATTGTGAGGTGTCAGCCTCAGCCAGCTCCATCTAGGTCACTGTCTTCGATACTCCTGGTTGGCCTAGGAGTTGGGCAACTTGTCTTGAAAATCAAATGGACATCACCGACTACAGCCCATGCACAACACCGCCTGTGTGATGCATGTGGTGTGTCTTACATTATACGGCCCTGAGGAGGATGAGGGAAGTTTAGCTCACAGGAAGCTAAACTTTAAAGAAAAGGTTAAGATTAACATTGCTGTGAGATGCACACGCCTCTGTATGATGCTTTATGAAGAACTCATTCACCGAGTCTCTGAGTGCGTTTTTTTTCTGCAAAGCAAACACATCAGAAACATATTGTATTTATTGTAATATAATTAGATTCTATTCAAAGGATGTGTATGGAACTGAGGTGGAATTAGCTTCATTCTGAAGCTGGAAAACACATTATTCTAATTTATAAAGGTTTTGCACAAAATCTGATTAGTGAGAGAAGATCTTAATTCAGTCTTTGTTGATGAGATCTTGTATTTAACAAGAACTTTGAGTGGGCATTATATGTGCCTGAACAGAAATCGCACAATCTCACATGAGCCACTCCTGGGAGAGAGAGCTGAGCGCCACGTGACTTACAAGTTGCCAGTAAAGAAGGTCTCATACTGAAATTAAGCCTACCTTGAAATTATACACCTTCTCCTTCAAATGCTCAGTTTATGAATTCTCATGAATGGGAACACAGTCACATAGCCCTGAAACAGCACGTGGTGGGAAACACTGTCCCAAAGAAGGCAGAGTCTTAATCATGCAGGAACTCCCAGAATTGCCAAGCACAGACACGGATATTTTATGGTCAAATACGAGCATTGTACTGAATATTCTTGCTTGCATTCAAAAACTCAGACTTCCAGGGTGACACAGAATATGTCCATTAAAAGTTGGAGATGGGGCCCCTGTGTTCCGGTCAGCTGTCCCTAATGTAGTTACTCAGGTAACCTCTCTTGGTGGTCAGGACCTTGTTGTGTGAAAAGGCTTCCATTGCCTCGTTCTTCGGATGGGTTTGACTCCACCGGCGACACTGATTCCGTGTGACAACCAGAGCCTAACTTTTATTAAGCAGCATGAATGGCTGGTCAGAGTAAGTTTCAGGAAGAGCCGCTTGGCACGCTGTGCCTACACCATTTCCCGAGTGGAGTGTGACCTATGTCCCAACAAGGCGAGGTGAACATCATTCTTCACCCAACCTTGTAAATTAGTCACCTCTGCTAAGTTAAATACCTGGCAGTGTCCCCAGTTTTAAGGACATAGATGTTAGACTCTAATCTAGTTTGCTATTTCACTTCTGTGCCCCATGGAAGGGAAGAAGATTCCGTGTCATCGGTTCATCCCAGAGCAATTGCTTGTTGTCCAAGTGCCACAGACCAGGGCTCCAGAACTGAAAACAAGGCTGAGAAGCAGGGACAGGCAGTGGGCTTCTGGACTCAGATGGCAGGACAGGCTTGCCCCATAACAGAGTCATCGGCACCATCAGGGACCAATGTTCACTCCATCAGCCAACCCAGAAGAGAAGGGCAGTTTCCAGGCCTCCAGCCTCTGTCCTGCCTGTGGGCTTCTGCCTCACCCCCTGACTCTGTCATGTGAGCATGGGAACACTGTTTTCTGCACTTGGGTAAAAGTGAGATAACAGAGACTCGGGCAGTGTAGGATGGCTTCGGGCCGAGGCCCTTTGCGGCACACATGTGTACTTGTCTTCCATCTTGGTAAAGGTTGGCAAGTGCTCTCCTTTGAGTGGCCAGCTTATACAGGGAGTCCATTCTCTCATGTCATGGCACAGGCCAGACTCTCAGCTACTTTCCTCCTGTTGCTGGGACCTGACACCCAAAATTAAGGAAGGAAACATTTATCTAGCTCACGGTTAGTGGAGGTTTCAGTCCACACTCAGCTGGCTCAAAGGCAGAGCGGCACAGGGCAGAGGGCGGCCTTTCATGGTGGCAGAAAACAGCAAAGAGCAAACTGAGGAGGAGCAGCTGCAGCAGCTACCCCCCTTATACTGTACGCAGATTACCCACCCCAGGGCGGGTGTGGCACTCACACCCGTAATCTCAGCATTGGGTCATGAATTAATCACACCCTCTATAAATCACTCCATGACTGCACTGGGCATTGGGGAGACACCTAGACACAAGCCATAGAAGGCAGCATAAGCAGTGACACGGGAAGTCCAGGTGTTGCCCGCGGATCCCCACACCCTCAGGACCGGAGCCCATCTGCGTGGCTGCAAGGATGCTTGCGTTTGGGCCTGGGCTCTTGGGCTGCTTTTCTTCCACCTGTTCTCAGTGCTTCTGAACTTGGCCAGGTCTGCAGATTCCCCAGAGAAGTCAGGACTGCTGTCTTCCCAGGCTGCCCGGTCCAAAGGCAAACATGGTGCTGGATCCAGGGGCTGCTCCTCGCTCCCACTCAGGTGTCAAACAGCGATCTGAGAAAGTCAGAAGCTTTATTGCACAAAGAGCTTCACCTCAGTGGCTCCATTTGGAAGAGAACCGTGCTGGCCTGTGAGTCGGAGGACAGTGCTTGCTTTCTCCAAGAGCGTCGGGACCCCACGTGTGCGAGGGGCCTGCTGGCTTAATTGCCTTTGCTGGGGTGCCAAAGGCCCTTCCCCTGGGTCAGAAAGAATGTTTTGTTTTCTTGTTATGCCCGTGACTATTTTAGTAATTGCAAATTCTTGAAACAAAGAATGTGCTAGAAGTTTATACCACTATTTTTTAGGCCTCAGTAGGTATTTCTAAACAGAGTCCAGGATAGGCACAAAAATGCCGGCATCCCCACAAAGACATGTAACTGAATTCCCTTTTGCAAGACTTTCTTTGTTGCAGAATTGGATGTCCATGTGATTGGCCAAAGATATACGGTAGCATACACACAAAAATGTGTACAGTAGCTGCACTGCCACATCCTGGGTGTGCCCTGTGGCTCCTGAAGTGGCAGTTAGCTGCTTTTCTTTGTAACGTGGACACGTCTGCCTATGCACCTGGTTTTTCTTTCTGAGGCTTCTGTGACTGTTACATTTATTTATCTTCACACAAAAATTGATCTTGTCTTTGATACCAGTGAGAAACTTCCTTTATCTCCAATTTTCAGAAAAGAAAAAAATTGATATAAAATATTCAAATTTAAGAAGAGACAAGGGTCGCTAGCCTCTATCTGTTTTGCCCTCTGCATTCCAACGACTCACAGCCAAGCAACAGAAGCAGCAGCAAGCCGTGGCTGACATCGTGGCGCTGTCTGTCGCTACAGAGCTCACACAGGAAGGTTACATACTTGAATCTCCTGGGAGGAGACTCTGGGGAACAAGAAAGATTCTCCTGGGTCAGCGCGGAAGAAATGGCTGTTTGCAAGGCTGTGGTCCTTCCCCGCCATCTGTCGGCCATCCTCCCTGCCCTCCCAGCTGCCGCGCATCCTCCATCACCCTCACACTTCCTCTGCAGTCAACTTAGCTCCGACTCTCCTGCACTTAGACTTGACCTCACAGGGGGAAGCTCTAGAGGTCTCTGCGGTAAAGTACCTCTCTCCCAACCCGGCTCCATGCTAGCCCATGCTGAAGGCCGTTCCTTGTCACCCCAACCCACTCCCAAGCCTTTAAGCCTCTCCCACGTCTTCGCAGCCCCTCCGCATCTTTTCCCTCACACTCAGCCTAGTGCAGTCCCGACGCCCACTCCAAGCACTGGGTGCATTTATTCCTACTTATACTTTCAAGATACAAAAGCCGGGACACCACGGCTCTGTGACCGGGTCGGTCCCAAGCACAGTCCCAGCTGACCGAGGCCACTGCTGCAGGTTGCGCCGCCTCCTCCCTCAGTGCTGGTCCAGGTGTGGTTCCCTCCTGGGCACCAAGAGCTGCTGCTCCCAGCCTGGCCTGGCCCTGGCGTCTAGATCTCGGCTCCTGTAGGCAGCAAAGCTCCTCTTCCCTGCTGCCACACTACCAGCTCGCACCCCAGTGTCTTCTCACGCACCTTCCCCTTCTCCTCTGATTCAGCTCTGGATAAAGTTCAATTCTGAAGTAGAAAGTCAATGTACTTGCATCCTGTCATTTTGGGAAGCCATCTTGGGCTTATTGCATGAAATAGAAAGTGCTAACATAAATCCCCATTACATAGCCTTTTGAGACAGAAGCTAGCATAAAATCTATGTAACTTTTATTTACTACTACAAATTAGATTCCAGTGGATTGCATGAAAATTGTGTGCATCTCTGGCTTTTAATATTAA
>NDGN011355964.1:0-11048 GCA_002564285.1 Tympanoctomys barrerae | reverse complement strand
CCTACAGTATTTGAATGGCAATGGAACACCCATCTCTGACCAAACTAAACAAAAAAGGGGGATATAAGTGAAGGTCCATTTAATAGTGAAAAAATATATATGTATACACAAAATAGTATATATATATATATATATATATATATATATAGCTATTTATATATAGCTACCCTCTCTTAGTTCAGTGAGAAGAAAGATTTATACTAGTAGTGTTTAGACAAGACATCATGTCTGCATCTTGTACTCTGAATAACTATTACGAAGACAAAAATACGCAATGCATTAAGTATTGTAACTATCCTACTGACCTGTGTTTTGAAACTATCTCATTGCTATTTCTTTCTGTGATTGATTCTTGATTCAGTGCTGGCATTATGGCTGTGACTGCCCTGGGGTAGATACTCTGCATTATAATGTAAGGAGGGGAGAGAAGCTAGCTAGCTGCTTGAGCTGCTACAGCTCCCTTTGCTCTTTCTCTTTGTCAACACCGTGAAGAGCTTCTCTGTGCCACCATGTGCCACTCTTCCTTGGAGCCAGCTGAGTATTGGCTAAAACCTCCACTAATTGTGAGCTAAATAAAGCTTTCCTTCCCTAATTTTGAGTGTTGGATATTTGTCCCAGCAATGAGAGAAGAGTAACAAAGACAATCTGTATTGTACGAAATATCTATTTTCAAATTGTTTCCTCATAAGAAAATTTGTAGGAAATTTTTGAAGGTTTTCCTTTTCTCTCCTTGTTATATAAAAAAATAGAGACACAGCAACAACAACTGATAATGGAAAGCTCAGGTAGAGAAAAAACAAAAAAAAGTAGTAGCATGATGGCATCTAGGTAAAGAACATGCTTCATGAATTAGACAGTAAGTATATGAAATTTCTCTGGCAAGTTGAGTAAGATCACTACTCAGAATTTTTCATGTGCATTTGAATTTGTTAGCATATAAAATTTTTGTTTCTGAGAAAGAACCTAACTATATAGTCTTGCCTGGCTTCAAACCCACAACCTCTCTGCCTCAGCTTTCTAAGCCCTGGGATTTCAGATGCATGCCATCACATCCAGGTCTGGGTGTAAAAGTTTATATAAGGACATTCATACACCATTCACATAGCTATGAGTCAGTGCCTTAAATGTTTTATCTAAAGAAAAATAATTTTTCTACTAATAATATGAGGGCCATGATCTTATGCCACTTTTGTACATAAATGAATTTATAAGCACATGTTAACTTGCTCAGGATCACACGTCTGGGGAGTAGCACAGTTGGGAAACCAAGATAAGCATCCTGTGTAAACCTTACCAACAATGTAAAATCTATCCTGTTTTCTTTATTTAACTAAAATGCTCAAACCTGCAGCTGGATGTAGTGGTGCATGCCTACAATTCAGGATGGGGAAGAGGAGGATCACCATGAATTCAAGGCCAGTGTGAACCGCATAGCAAGACCTTGTCTCAAAACACCCAGGGGAGTGGAGTCTGAGGGCATAGCTCAGTGCAAAGGGTCTGTGTCTAATATCAAATACCATGAAAGAAAACAGTCAGACCTGGGGGCTTCTGACTGTGATACTCAAGCAGCTAAAGGTAGACTGATACAGTCACATAGATTGCCCCTAAGACTTAACATCTGGTTATTCTTCTTAAGGTCCTTACTCTTTAAAAAAGACTCAATCCACATGAGGTACTGTGTTTTTGTAAGAATTATTTCAAAGTCTAATTCATATTATGAATATAGCATAATTACCTCAGTCATCTTGTATATACATTTGCATGCTTCCCCCCTGCCTTCTTTTCATATCTTTTCTCTTTTCTCTCATCTCTGCTGATTAATCCTTAAGTTCTGTTTCTTTTTTATTTACTATATCTGTTATACATTTCAGATTTTATTTCTTCTTTCAAGTTCTTATACTAGGAAGACAATATGATATTTATGTGTGAGTCTGGTTTATTTCACTTATGAGTATAGCCTCCAGTTGCATCCACTTACCTATGAAGGCTTCAAATTTGTCTTTATGTCTGAGTAATAGTCCACTGTGTAAAAATACCACATATTTTTCATCCATTCCTCAAGTGCTAGGCATTTTGGTTGCTTCCAAGATTTGGGTATGACAAACTGTGCTGCTGTAAACATGGGTGCACATATATTATTGTGATATGATGTTTTCAGTTCTTTTAGGAAAATACCCAGAAGAGGATAAATGGATTGAATGGGATTTCCAGTCTTAGGTTTTTGAGGAGTCTCCACACTGATTTCCATAATGGTTTCACCAGTTTACATTCCCACCAGCTGTGGGGAAGTCTTCTTTTTTCCCCACAGTTTCTCCAGCATTTGTGAGTAATTGATTTCTTTATGATAGCCATTCTTTCTGGGGTGAGATGGTATCTCAGTGTTGCCTTTCCAACTAGAAAATTCAATTCTAAATCTTTCATCATTAAATTCTACAAAATAATCATTAATATTTTTCTTCAGTGTTTATGGGTACTAGACTCACAAAGGAAATGAGTTCCAAACTACAGCTTTCTTCCAAGAGTTTTCAATGTAAGCATTCATTAGATCATGGAAGATAATTGTTTCCTTTGGTTAATGGAGAGTTTAAACAAAGGATTTTTGGTAAGATACAAAGTATGATCAAACTGTTATTATCTGGGGACAATTTGAAGTGGATAATTATTTTATGAAAGAACATCCATAGCTAGGATATAAAATTAGAAAACACCTGTAGCAATCAAGGCAAGGAACATGATACAAGATGCAAATGGAGATAGAGAAGAATGAGATGGCAGATTTTATGGTCTATTGAGGATAGAATGTATGTTCAGTGATTGGTTGGCTATGTAACTGTAAAAAGAAGTAAAGAATATGATTTCTGAGGTGTGACTTGAGTAAGTGAATGATGTCATGTATTGATTTAGAAAAGAGAGAACAAGAATCATTTAATAAATATAAAAATAAACATCATTTTTGTTTTAACCTGATCACCCTGAAATATCTCAAGAACATTAAAGTGGCAATTTTAATAGGCAGAGTTATATGCAAAATTAAATCAGGTGATAAATTTTTATCAGAGATTCTTCTTTACTTCCCACTCAAAAATCTTTTCATGGGGTTGGTGAGATATCTCAGCGGTCTAAAGCACCTGCTTAGGCAAGCTTAGGCAAGTGCAGGGACTGTGGTTTGAACCTGGTACCACATGCTGGCCAGCTCTAACCCCAGGGTAGACTGAACTGGCCACAAAAAAAAAAAATCTTCATTATTAGTGCGAACATGTACCAGTAAAAATAAGTTAATAAAAGTAAAAAGTAAAAAAGTAAAGGCAAACATTTCCTTACTACATTTTCATTGTGGACAAGTATCCTAAAGAATTTTATGTCACTTATGGTCATAGAATTCATATTTTTAATACATGCAATTTATTATAAGGAATTTGTGTAGTGCTACTAAAGAACAGAAAATAATAGGATAGTAATTCAAAGAAATACCTACTAATTCAGAGGTATAAAAACAAAGAAAAGATAGGTCAGGATTAAGAGAATCCAAAATCCAATCAGTTATGAAGAGGAGTTGCCTAATGTGTACTTTATTTATTTATTTATTAGGTTTAGTGTCTCCCTATGCGACTCAGACTCTTAGTGACCCTCCAGTCTCAGGCTCTTCAGCTCTGGGAGTACAAGCATGCAACCAATCCTAGTTTCGTGGTTGGCACAGCATGTGGTACCAGTGATCAAACCAGGCCCTTTGCACTTGTCTGGCAGGCACTTAGACTGCCAAGCAATATCCCAGCCTAACGCGTACTTTAGAAACCTATAGAAGGGTACTGATGGGTGACATCACAGATCTTTGGGGAACCAGCCCTGTTTTGCTGGCCTGGAACTCTAAAAGGATCATTTAGTAGTGGGACCTAGAAACATAAAAAGATTTGAAAAGTGGAAAGAGTTGTTACTTAAAAGAAGTCCTCCCACCTCTCATGGGTTGGCATTTTCTACCAAAAGCAGAAACAACTGACTTTCATCAATAACAGCATCAAGTGCCCCTCTACTACCCTCTATTAAAAGATACTAAAAATTATTTAATGTATCATGAATAGGTATGCTAATTCAAGTTATAGCTAAGGAGTCACAAAGACATGAAAGAATGGATTTGTAGAAGTAAGAACAGCCTAACAGAAAGAATAGGTCTCAGCACCTAACACCCTTCTTTCACTGCACTTGCATCCATGTGAACTACAATACTATGTAGCTATACATAAATTTGCATGAAATAAGCATTTGTCATTATTTCTAGACTGTGGCTATCAACAGAACAAGGGGCTCATTTACTTACCTTATGCATGTCTCCCTAGGTAATTCTTTCTGAAGTGAATAGTCCTTGTTAGTTACATGAATGTATGCGTAAATAAACAAGACATGGGTCATGAAAACCTTTGGCGTGTGTTTAATAATCCCATAGAAAAATATTATTTTTAGTAAATTGTAGTTCTTACCTAAGAAATCAAAACAAACATTTATAGTGTGACTTACCTCAGTTGTATGGTTGAGGTGGCCAATTTCCTCTATAACTTGATGCTTTGTTAAAGTTAGACAGTTGTGAATTATCAGAATATAAAAGATGCCAATTAGCATCTTCGTGAATGAAAGATTAAGAATAGTAAAAAATGTACATTCAGATAGGAATGATAATGTTCCCAAATCGTATATTGGAACTATTCTATGTTATTACCATAGAGGCAATAACACTGGGCAGTGAAATCCTCCCTCACACTAATGCAGATCTATGCAAATATGTAAAAGAATAAGCAAGATATTCAATTGAATATATATAATATATACATTATATATATATAATAAAAGTTTCACAATGACCTTCTACCTGAGATTTAAGGTCAAAATCCTCTAATTACTGAATTTTAATAGTACATTATTGTTAAAATAAATATGGAGCATTAAATAAATAAATAGCACTATAACTATTATATTGTAATAAATAATTCTGCTAAAAGTTTATTCCACTAGACCGAACATTATGGATAAGAAGATTGATCTGTGTAAATATGTGGGCATGATACAGTGGCTCACAAGCTTCATTCTAGCTCTTTCTATGATTCTGGGGAGATGACCACTGCTCAGCACCAGGGGCAGGTTCCCAAAAGAAGTGAAATTTTGCTGAATGCTTCTGATTGTGAACAGGATCCATGAATCAAGATGCTGCTCTATTGAGTCTGTTTTAGCAGAAGAGTACAAAAAAAGTGCGAATTGATGTACAAATTGACGTTAATATAAGTAGAAAAAATTGTAACAGTCTTCTGGTATTTATTCATTTTTGTCAGAATATTGAAATCTCTCTTACTATAAACAATAAACGTAGAAAAAGTTCAAAAAGATAGGAAGTAGTACACTATAATTTAGAACATGATGAACATTGAAAAATGAGTTTTATTTCTTTGAGCCACGCACATTAAAGACAATCTGAGCACTTCTTGCTTTTTGTTGTATAACTCAATGGACAAAGAGAACATCTTCCAGTTCCTTGGGAAATCACCATACTGCAAGCCAAGTTTGGATTCACCTCCCACATTTTATCTTTTGCGCTTTCCGTGCTGTAAAATATTCCACAATTCTTTATTGTGAAGTGGCTTTCACTTCCTCAGGGACATCTTTGTCCTTTTCATCATCAACACTTGCTCATGTAGGCCAGTCTGTTCACTTTAACTAAGTTACTTCAACTGCATGTATCTAGAACCATTTTGAAAATGAAGTGATGCAGCATTGCATGGTCAACTATTTCTTAAATAAGCCCATGAGCAGTTAGTGTGAATTTGTTCCAGTTTCATCACTGTCAGATGTGGTTGATTCTCCACCACAAAATTCACCCTTTTTCACATACAGTATTTGAGACAAAAAGGCAGTACCTCATGAACAGAATAACATATGTGATGTGCAAAACTCACCAACAGACTTGTAAAGAAGAAATTCAATCTGTCACTCCTTGGTGACATTTACATTAAGTATCTGTGAACAAAAGAGCAAGTGATGAATTTTGTGCATTATGTGAATTTTTACAGTAAAAATATTATATGATAACAGAAATGTAAACTGTGTTCTGGGGGAAGATTTGTTATATAACACGGTTTTGGCAATTGAAACTTCTATATTGCAGAACAACATATAAGTTACATATTATATAGTGTGTATAATATATACTGGATGAGGTCACTAGTCCCAAATTTATGCTATTCATTTATGTATTTAAAAAAATCAAATCACTTGTTGAGCAAGTCACAAAATTTGGATTTCATATTTTATATTATCATAACTAAATGTAGATTTTACTTATATGAAGAATAAGCACTTCAACATCTAAGTCAAATACTGAGATTTGAAAAATAAACTGGGGCAGAGGAGAAAGCCTGGTGGTCTAAGCACCTGCTTCACAAGCGAAAAGACTAGGGTTTGATCCTTGGTACCTCATGCTGTGCCAACCCTAGAACTGTATCAGCCACTGAAAATGGGCATGGTGGCACAGACCTGGAGAGGCTGAGAAAGGAATATCACTATGAGTCTGAGCTGTGTAATGAGGCCCTGTGCCAAATAAAATAATAAAAAAAAAATTAAAAATAGAAAAAGAAACTGGACAGCATGAAGAAACGAAAGACAGTCCTGGACCCACCCATCACACACTGTTGCACTCCTTGTGAAACACCTAAGTCCTGCTACCATGCTCACTACAGCCAAGATAAATGCAGAAGGGACTGCTAATAGAGATTAAGGCACCGTGAAGGACAGCCACAGAAAAAATGCACGGGTGGTCAGCTACTTCTACTCTTCCAGAGCCAGAGCCCAAGATAAAAAGCTTCCTTTCAAAAAAGGGAAAGAGGACACTCAATATGAAAAAGGGGAAAACAAACTCCAGCAAGCATATAAATAACGAAACAGGAAATGGAGAATGCAGGACTCAAGAACATTGAGCTACTTCATCTCAGCTCCCAGGAAAAGGACCCTCATATACAACTTGACACCAAGACCTTGTGGAATGGAAAAGTCAAATTCATTTTAATGTCTTTCTTTCCCTCTCTGCTGTCAGAGAAGATTTAAAAGCCCCTTATGCCCAGACACCTGTTGGCATCCATCTCCTGAAACTGACTTCCTCATCATGTTAATATGCCAATGCCTTCAGGATTGTGTCCCTCAAAACAGCAATGATTACTTTCTAATTTGTGGATCTTCAACCTGATTATTCTATTTTCATCTCATTTTCTGAAAGTCAAGACCACCTTGTGAAACGTTAAAAACATCCTCAATGCTCACTTAAAAGTTCCTCAAGCTATGTGACTTTCGTTAGTGCACCCAAAAACAGAGCTGGAAAGGTGTTTTACTGTTAGTTGTCTTGTCTGAAATATAAATGTTGCTCCTGAAAATGATCCTGGGTATAGTTTGACTTGAAAGAATAATAATAATGAGTATTAGTTAAACAATGGACTATTTCTTCTAGTATGTATGCTTTCTCTAAAACTTTTGGAATTGATTTTTAATATTAAAATAATGGTTTTTATTTAGTTTATTAGTAAGATTTAATAATATAAATGTGTGGCTATAACATAGAATGTAAATAGTTCAAAGTAACTTTTATTATTAAAGTATACATAATATAATTTTACTAAAAATGGGATTATGCTTAACCAAGACAACAGTATTTTATACTGTTTGGTAAGAACCAATAAATCAGTAATTGATAAAATATTGCTTGTGAGAAATCTTATTGGATTCCTTTTATTAAAATAATATTTTCTTGGAACGCAGGTATGTGCACTTAATAGTGGAGTTGTGATATAGATGATGCAGACTGCAAAGCTAAAAGTCTTCACTCTCTGGATTGGATTAATAAAATCTAAAGACCAGTGTGGTAAATATTGGAAGACTGAACTGAAAAACATCAAAACCCCAAATATAGTGCATTGTGAACTTATAAAGAAATAATTTGATAATTTCACCTTGCCATAAGACTCTACAACTGAAAATGATGTTGCCTCAGGGACAATAAATTTTCTACTATAAGTAGTCTGTGAATTGGAAATATTGGGATACAGGGTGAAGAATTTACATTTATAATATATAACCTAAGCATCATTCTTCAAATATGGAAGCTATTAATGTTTAATTACATACTAAGTGATGAATCAATGTAGTAAAACATTTCATATTTATAATTTGTATTTCTTAACTTACTTTAATGATTAACATTGAAATTAGTGTAATTTTTTCCAGTAGGAAGAGCATGGAAACTTTATAGTTTTGAAGTTACTTTATAAGGTATTGTAATGGTGTAAACATCTGTCCAAATCCTCACATATTAAGAATACAAGGTACAAACTTCAGATCATAATCATGTGTCCCATTAGGTTCATCAATTATGACTGGTACAATGTACACTCTGGTAGGAGCTTATCACACTGAAGAAGGCTGTACATGTTGGGAATGGGGAATATCTTGCAAAATCTGTATCCCTTACTCAGTGTCAAAATGAACCTGAAACAGCTATAAAGAATAAAAATCATTTTTAAACAGAGATTAAAACATGTTTTGTGCCTTGGACTTTCTCTGTTCTCAGTATCTTTCAAAAATATACTTTTATGTAATTTTAAAGAATGTACAGCTATGCAAAGTCAATCCTGGGCAACAAAGACAAGGCAGAATGCATTACAATTCCTGACTTGAAATTATACTACAAAGCTACTGTGATAAAATCAGTATGTCATTGTTAAAAAAAAAAATAGACCTGAAGATCAATGGAATAGATTAGAAGATGCAGAAGCAACAACAAGCCCAAACAACCACCTCATCTTCATAAAAGGGGCCAAACATGCTGACTGAAAGAAAGAAAATCACTTTAACAAATGGTGCTGAAAAAACTGACTCTTTACATGCAGAAAACTAAAACCTCAGCCAGGTCTATAACCATGCACTAAACTAAAGTCAAAATGGATTAAAGATCTGAACATTGAAAGAGAAACACTAAATCTCCTAGAAAGAAAGTAGTAGGAACTCTTGAAGACATAGCAGTAGGCAAACAATTCACGATCAAAAATTAAGCTGCACAGGGAACAGTTGAAACAATTAACAACTGGAAGCTCCTCTTATTGTGAAGATTTTTCACATCAAAAGAAATTACCCAGAGAGTGAAAAGACAACCCACAAACATGAAAAATTCTTAATTAATAAGCAGTCAGACAAAGGTCTTTTCTCTAGAATTTATAAAGAATTAAAAAAAAAATTAGAATCCAAAAGTTAAATACCCTATCCAGAAATGGGCATCTGAGATGAACACACACTTCTCAAAGGAAGAAATTTCAGAAGCTAATAAATACATGAAAAAATTGCTCCACAGCAGGAGTCAACCATGACATGCAAATGAAAACAACACTGAAATACCATCTCACCTCAGAAAGAATGGCTATCATAAAGAAATCAACAAACAACAAATGTTGGAGATGTTGTGGGGGATAAAAGAACCTTCCTGCACTGCAGGTGGGAATGTAAACTGGTACAACCATTATGGAAATCAGTGTGGAGACTTCTTAGAAAACTAGGACTGGAAATCATATTTAAACCAGCTATGCCCTTACTGGTAATTTTCCCAGAAGAACTGAAAATGTCATATCATAGTGATATATGTGCCCCTATGTTTGTGGCAGTACAATTTGTGATAGCCAAATATTGGAAGCAACCAAAAAGCCCATCACTTGAGGAATGGATGAATATTTTTATACAATGGAGTGTTACTCAGCTAGAAGAATGATAAATCTTCATATTTAAGTGGATGCAAATTGAAGATACACTCATAAATGAAATAACCCAGACCCATATGTGTAAATATTGTATAGTCTCCCTAGTGTAAGAACTCAAAAGAAGAAATAAAAATTGAAAGGTGTAACATAACTAAAAGGAAAGCAAGAACTTAAGGATTAAACAACATAGGAAGGACAAGAAAAGCTAGGAAACATGAGAGGTGCAAAGCCATATATATAGGCACAAGATGGCTAAGGCAATGATCCTGAGTATTTCCATCAGGTTTTTGAAACTAGCAGTTATTTGGTAGGATTCTTACCCTGACTAACTATATATGTTGATACCTGTGAGCAAGTAACTACACTGAAGTTAGCAATATGTAATACCAGGGTCTTGCTTAGAATGCCTGTCATTCTGGTCTTCTAAAAGCATACTCGTTCTTGTTTTGTTTCTTTTTCATTCATTCTTTCTTTTTTCCTTCCTTTCTTTCTTTTTTTGTGTAATTTGGGATGTAACTCAGGATTTTTCACTTGCCAGGGAAGTGCTTATTCCACTGAGCCATCTCCTCAGCCCCCGCGTACTGGTTCCAAGGTCATGTCAATTACTGCTATTCTCTCTCTCTCTCTCTCTCTCTCTCTCTCTCTCTCTCTCTTTTAAATTATAATTTTATTTTATTTTGAAGATTAAAAACAAAAATACAGAAACAGGGTAACATACAACAATACATATATTACAGATTTTCAAAACAAGAATAGTTCATTAACAATGAACAACATATTATCTATTTTATCATCAAATCTGTTGCTCATATTAGTGGATATAATCATGCAAGATGGGACATATGATTGAATATTACCACATGTTTTTAAGAAATCTTAAATTTTTGTTCCTGTCTTTTTCCTTTATTATCTTTTTTCAAAAACTCTACTTTAAGGAGAGTATAATAATAATTGATATGACATTAGAAATGGTACACATTTAGAAGACAAAGATAACAGGTATTTCAAGCATAATTTTGGTATTACACATTGCTGTCCTCAGTGTAGTTGCTTAGTCCACAGTTAGCTGCACAGAGTTACTCATGGTGAGAATTTTACACGTTAACTTCTATTTCTTTTCTGTTTTCATAAAACTGATGGAAATTCCTAATATGATCACCTCATTCATCTTGTATATATACTTGCATATTTGTTAATTGATTTTATTGAGAAAACATTGCAATGTGACAGCTTCAAAACAGGTTGGTAGGACAGTTACAACAATTAATACATTGCATA
>NDGN011355952.1:0-10661 GCA_002564285.1 Tympanoctomys barrerae | reverse complement strand
TAGCTCAGTAGAATAAGTGCCTGCCTGGCAAGTGCAGGGTCCTGAGTTCAATCCCTGGTACTGAAAAAAAAATTAAATTAAATTAAAACAAAAGTATTGTATCAACCCAATAATGATACAGTGACATGAGCACAATGGAGTGATGTTATGAACTTAGTCAATTCGCATTTATGAAATTAAATGTAACCTGTATCCTACAGGTTGGATGCATGCAGGGTTATTTCTAGTTTGGAATAATTTTAAAAATATTAAGAGATCACATTTTAAGTCATGTCCACATTTTTAATTAGTTCAGAAAATTATTACAATGTCAAAATAATACTTAAATGAATCCAATTTAAAGTTCAAACTGTTTTGTTGTTCCTTTTTTAACTTTTAATATTTAAATTGTGTTCTAATGATGATTCTTATTAGTTATTTTCAGACAAAAGACTTTTCTAGATATCATTTCTTAAATATTACATTGTTTAACATGTTGACATTATTTTAAAATTTGGTCTATTTCCAACATTTCAAGTTGAGAGTATTCTTAAAATCTAACTTTTAATGCTTTGGCTAGAGCTTCTGGCATGAAAATGTAGAAAATGTAATTGATTAGTAAATGTCTAAAGATGTTTCAGAGCTAAAAAGCATCAGGGACGCAACCCAATAATGATACAGTCACATGAACACAGCAGGAGTGATATTATGAACTTAGTTAATTCGCATTTATGAAATTAAATGTAACTTATATCCTACTTGGATGCATGCAGGGTTATTTCTAGTTTGGAATAATTTTTAAAATATTAATATATCACATTTTTAAGTCACTTCCAGATTTTTAATTAATTTAGGAAATTATTACAATAATGTCACAATAAATTGTTAGTCCCTAGTTCAAGTCTTTCTTTCATTATTAATACAATGTTCAATGCAGGACTTACTTTTTCGGTCGTTGTCCTCCTCATCTGTAAAAGAGACTTATTCTCGTTGTGACAATTTGCATTTTCTGCCATACACATTTCCATGTATCTTTTCTGTTTCTTGCCTACAATGTTTGGTTTCTACTATTATTCTGAAATTGTTAATTTTATTCTATGTTATATTTGTCTTCCCCAGGAAATCTTGTTGCCAAACGAGGTTAAATTTCTCCTTTGCTTTCCACATCCAAAAGTTCACTTCCTATTATTTTAGCCCATTTTCATTCTAGGGGCATTTTTCATGTGCATCTTACTTGTTGATTTTGTCTCTGACATTTTAATTCTAATGTTAACCATTCCTGATAGTAATAATAACTGATCTTTTTATAGTTTTCAAAGTTTTGAGAGATTGAATTTAAATCTTGGGCAGGTATTGTTAATGGAGAAAGATCTTCCGCTCCTGTCTCTGTTGGAATAGAAATCACAACATGGTGAGAAAATGGCCTCAAAGAAGTGGCCTACCATGATGGGAGTAGAAAGACAAGCCTGCAATTCAACCACATCAAGTGTCTAAAGTCATCTTGGGAAAGCTTCTCTCTGAAAATGAGCTTTTATATCTATAAAACAACTCACAAAGTGGGACAGAACACATATAATCAGTTAATTCAATGGCAGTTACCTACATTTTTATACTTTAAGAATTAAAAGTTCCCTAAGATCTAACTGCTTTATCACTTATACTGCTAAACTTTCATAAGACTCATTGTTTTCCACTTTCTTAGTTTTTCCAGAAACTGTAATTTTTATCTTTGAGTGCAGTAAAACAGCATAATATTACACTATGTTTAGAAGTACTTTAATGCATTTAAGGAGAATGCTACTGTATTAAATTCCTATAATTATGAACAAGTAGCTTTTCAAATTTAGTTGATATTGCTTTCAAGTATCCTCTCCCCCCCCAAAAAAAGAATAATTTAGAATCCATAAGTTACTGTGCAAAGAGAATCCCTGCTATAGAGTCCATGAGTCTTTGGTTGTTTCATACGTTCCCGTGGAGAGAGCTGATCCAGACAGTGATTCCCAACTGTGCTCAGCACACTGACGTAGGGACAGTGTTGGGAAGCAGTGTCCTCAGTGTCAACGAGTCCCTGAAGCTGAGTAGGCCCTCAATAAACTTGATCAAATGAAAAAGCAACTGCATTCTGAAGAATAGCAGCAACCTCTTTGATCTTTATAATAGATGGCAAGTAGCCTAGTTCCATTGTGGTAGTACAACACTTAGGAACATGGAATTAAGTAAAGATGCAAACTAGCATCTTTAGGGTTTCTCAGTATTAAAATGTACTATGAACCTTCAAGATGAGGCTACAACTTGAAACAGTTCTTAGACTTATTTGACACAGAGCTTTATTTATTTATTTCTGAAACTTGATTAACCAGTAGGCTACTTTCCCACAAAACCAGCTTGTTGCAAGCAAAGCTTAAATTTGCCTTCTGCATGGATTAGTGGTCTAGACTCTATGAGAAGTTCACTTTTAAAAACCAGATGATAGATGATTTAGAAGGTTTTTTTATTTTATTGAGGAACAAATAGCAATGAGATAGTTTCAAAACCAATTAATAGGATAGTGTTAATAATTAATACATTATTGCATATTGTTGTCTTCATCATAGTACAAGATGCAGACATGATATCATGTCCAAACACTATTTAGAGTTTTTGACTTCTTTCTCATAGATTACTTTTCCATAGAGTTGGTAGTAAGTTCTCATGGTTATACATACTTTGTAATAATTCATATCAATATTTCTTTAAGGCAAGCTACCAAAGACAATACAGGAGTGAAATTTTGACCCAGAATGCAGTCCTGGTGTTGGTAGGTGCCTCAGAGTGCTTTGCTGACAAGAAAGGAGAGTAAGTATGTTGTCAAGAGTGTACTTATATCTGTAAGGTATGGCATATAGAAAGTTGCAAAAGTTTTCTTGCTTTTCTCTGGTAATGCAGGTTCACCAACTTTTATATATATAACCACTGCTTCTTCATCCCCACACTCAGTCCATATCAATTTTCAATTTCTGAAACTTGTATTTATTCACACCTGTATGCATTTTAACTAACTGCTACTGCTGTCTTTGAAATGCTCTTCCTTTTCTCCTTTGCCTCATGTCAGATATAAGGTCTTCTAAACTACTTTTCCTTTTAGACTATTCAAGTGCCTGATTAAGGACAAGATGCTTCTCAATCTCTGTAGGCACATTTTTCCTCTGAATAGAGAGGCAGCACTCCATAGCCTCTATTAATGCTTACTTGAGTTGTACTTGTGATCTTGGAGTGGTCTTCTCCATAGAAAGCAAGGATTTCCTCAAGTTGGAGTATTGAAAAACACTTTTATGTCACTCCCTATGGCAGGAATAAATGGCATGCACTTGAGCAGATTGTTGCAAGTGTGACAATGTCTGTTCAAAACCCAGTTGTGTTTTAGTTCTAGACCACATTCCCAGTGCCAGTGACAGCCATACACCCCAATGAAATGACTCTAATTTCCAGAGCTTGCTTAGACCCTTGGGCCCTGCTCATCTCCCCCATGAGCAAACAGGGTCTTTGATATGCACACATCTAACCTAGAAGTATCTACCAACCTCATGTCCACTCACATGTGCCAGCTTGTGGAGATAAAGCTGGATATGAAAAGGGAAACTTCTAGAAAATGTGGCATGTTTTCACTGTACTTTAAGCACAGATTTTTAAAGTGTCTAAGAGTTTTTATTTTAAGCTTATCATAAAAATATTTATGACATTTTATGTAGTCAGGTAAGAAAATGAAATTTCTTATTAACAATTTAGTTTTGGTGCTCACTTCAGCAAGGTATATACTAAAATTTAGTTTTTATTTAATTTATTTTTTTATTTAATTTTTGTTCAACTTAGGATATTTACATATATCTATCTCTCCTTTTGATCCATGCCCCTCACATGCTTAGATGGTCTGAATAGAACTAAAGAGATTGGGAGAAAAGCCTGGGCAAATCAATTTGTAATAACACAATGCATTTTTCAAAGCTGGCAAATATACAGTATACAGTAGGAGCAATTAAATTAATGAATAAATGTTACTCTAAAACTTGTGATTACATTGTCCAGGGGATAAAACATTATGACAAGTGACAATAACAAGGCAGCATACAGAAGTTCACTCCATTTCTTCCCCTGTCTTTTTAAATCCTGCACAATGGCAGAAGCCATATATGCTAATGAAGATCCAGAGAAAGTAGACAAAAAAGGTCAGTAGTAAGTAGGAAGCACACTGTGGAAGAGAGGTGCAGTAGTCAACATAAACAAATTTTAAAATACGTGATATTTTTATTCACAAGTACCGGAGGCACACACTGCATGCTAATGGTGCAAGGGCCGGTGCCAGGCCCTGTGGGACATATCAAGATGAGTAAATGGTGTTCCAACTTCTAGAGAACTTGCTGCTCACTGCACTTATATTTTGTACTTCGTTGCCATGCTGCCTCAGAGTTGATTTTATATCTCTTACTCATTTGTATCAGTGGCTCCATAGATTGGAGTATCCTTCAGCAAGAAAAATACGTCTTAGAAAGAGTGGAAGATTTATTCATGGACACCAGGATTTATGCTAATTGCATATGAATTGCCTAAGAAACAGAGGAAGGGAAGGAAAGGTAGAAGAAAAAAGATTAAGATGTGTTATATATGCACCCATTCTCCAGGAGAAATGTAACCATTGTGTTTTTCAAAGTGTACTAATGAACTTTAAAAAACTTCAAGCAAACAATTAAAAGAACTTCTGCCAACACCTACAAGGTAGCAAACTGATTACACTGAAAAGATGGTAGAGATGGGCCATTTTGTTGAAATTAGAGAAAGTACTGAAGAAAATTTCTCATAGAAATGATTCACATTTAATATCAAAAAATGTAGACACTTATGCACATAGAATTAAAAAATAAAAACTTCCTATACAAATATCCCTAATTAAAAATAGGGCTGACCAGATAGCTCAACAGACTAAAGTGCCTGCTTAGGCAGAGCAAAGCGGCTGGGGTTTGATCCCTGGCTTGCTGTGCTGGCCCCGGCTCTGGGGCTCACTGAGATGGTGATTGAGACTGGGTGTGATGGCGTGTGCCTGTAATCCCAGGGCTTGGGAGGCTGAAAACAGGAGAATGACTACAAGCCCAATCTATGTAATGAGACCTTGTAGACCCTGTTCTAAATACAAAACAAAACAAAAAAAGAATATACTTTAAGGTTAGTAGAACAATGAAAATGTTCTTAAAATGGGAACATTTATCAGGAAAATAACTGACTTTAGTGATAAAGACAAGAGATCCTTATTTTAAAAACCTAATTGTTTTATTCAAAAACTCCTAAAATAGAATACATATGGCATACTTCTTTATATTGTTTGGTTTAATTTCATTTCTAGGAAATTTATTCAGGCAAAAAAATTCCTACAAGAAACAACATTTTAAATATTTATTTTACTGATTTCTACGCTAAGCACATTTTTGGAAACTTTGTATGCACAACCTATTTTTTCTAACAAAAATTCTATTAGAACAGTGCTGTTGTGATCCTTACTATACAGGAGAGTGAAGCAGAGAAAGATTAAATAACTTACCAGAGTCATTTTTCTAATAACCTAGAAAGCCAGAGTTCTAAGCCAAGCTGTCTCACTGTCCAGTTAAGGATATCATTCTGTCCCTGAGTTAGGCATAAGCAGTGAATAGGTTGAGGTAAAGTAGGAATTCAAGAGCCTGACTTAGTAATTAGTGCTGTAAACGATTACATACCTGTTGATGTCACAGAATTTTAGGAGGCAATAAACACTCATTGATATTATAGAATTTCAGGATTTGTATGAATCTATGAAATTATCAGTTCCTACCTTTGATATCAGTTCCTTCAGGATGTTTTCCTGATCTCCTTGGTTCCACTAAATGCGCCATTTATGAGTAACTTCTTGTTTATTATCTCTTCTCCCACACTATACTTCACTGTAGTTACTTGTACATTTCATCCCACTTGTCTGCTAGAACCTTGAATGTAGAGACTAGTATTTCTTTATGGTTTTTCTATAAAGAAATGTTCACTGATCAAGCACAATAGATGTTTAGTAAATAATTTTAGAATTATGATTTAATGGAAACATACATATTCAAGATTTTCTATGCATTTGTCATATTACTAATACTGACTTTTAGAGAATTCAATGTCTTTATTCTTTTTTATTACATTAATATCCTATAGTAGAGAAATTGTACAAATTCCAGATTGTGAATGTTATATTCAATTAGACAGAGTTGATTTCTGAACTCAAGTTTCCAGTCCCCTTCCACTAGGTCATATTATGTTAGGGTATCAGATGGAAGAGGAGAGAACTCTAGCATGTTTCTGGTGAAGACAATGAAAGTATCCAGTCAGCAGCAGTCAAGCTCCTGGTAATACAAAAGGATCTGGCTATGTAAGACTGAATCATGACATACAGGTATGAACTGTGTCAATAAAAAATTCAGGAGAAGCTACAGCCACCTACATTCAAGGGCTAGAAAAAAAAATGCCTTTGAGCCTTGACCCCTCTAAGTGCCTATATTTTGACTCTTCTTCAGGTATTCTGATTTGACTATTTTCCCTGCAAGTGAAGGCAGGTGCACAGATGGGATAGACATTTCACATATACTTTTTTCACTGACTCATCCTAATCTGATATAGTTTTACTGCTGTTTTATAGATGAGCAGTTATCTTAGGTATTTGTTCATTGCCATGCCAGACAATAGGGGAGCTAAGATGAAAACTCAGATGAGTCCAAATCCCAAAGATTTGTATCATGGTATGTTTTCCCTTCCTCAAGAGTAACATTGAGCTCTTACATTATTTTAAAGCATGTATCCAATCTGAGGGGCACTCTCTCTTTGAAGAATGGGTTTTAGAACTCAACTTTATGACTATTTACTTCTGTCTACAACTTCGTGACTGAGCACTGTGCCCTGAAAATGCCACACTCAAGTGCATTGTGGAACAAAATATTCTTATTTTCTGACAGTAGAGCATTAAGCTTATTTTAAAGTGTTTAGAGTATATCTGAACGTCTCTCTGTATATTTTTTAGATATATAAACCCTGAGACAATAAAGAAATACTCTGAAAGCAAAAACTTACTTGGTGTTATGAGAAAAATACTGCTCAATTTGCTGTATAATACTAAAAAAGATAAAGGGCCTGCCTCAAAGTAAGTGCTTTTTCAACTTACAAGAATGGTACTACTCATTTCCAAGTCTATTTTCCTTTATTTTTAAATTATAACCTAAATACTTTATAAAAATATTTTTGAAGTAGTTCAAACTAAACTATTTATGCACATGCAAACATTAAAGAAGACTGCTTAGGCAAGTGCAGGGACCAGGTTCAATCTCCAGTACCACATGCTGTGCTGGTCCCACTCCCGAAAGTACTGAGCTGGCCACCGAGACTAGGCATGGTGGCTCCTGCCTGTAATCCCAGCACTGAGGAGGATGAAAAACAGGTAGATCACTGTGAGTCTGAGCTGTGTAGCAAGATCCTATACCAAACACATTAAAATAAATAAGGAAGATACATAAAAATAATGTTTTCTCTTTTATTCATTACGGTAAGTTTCACATAACATAAAACTAACAACCATTGTACAGTGTGTAGTTGAGTGCTTGGTGCCTTCACAATGCTAAGCAGCCATAAGATCTACCAAACGCTATAAATTTTCATTGGCTCAAAGGTAAAGCACTACTGATTTAACAGCCACTACCCATTCTCCCTCCTGCTCCTGAAAAGTAAAGCTTATTTTCTTTTACCTATTCAGAATTTTTCATATGAATGAAATAATGTGTGTAGTTTTATGTTTCTAGCTTCTTTCATTTTGCATACTGTTTTTATGCACACTGTAGCATGTGTTATTAACATAAGGTTCATCTATTTTTTAAGTATTATCAACACCTTATTCATTCCTATGTCTCAATAATAGCACGTTGTTTGTATATATAATACTTACTGTGTTCATCAGATAATGCACATTTGTGTTATTTCTACATTGGCCTAACGTGAATAGCAACTGTGAACATTTATGCACAACTATTTGTTTAAATACCCTCTTTCTAGTCTTTGGGTATATTCCTATGTATCCAATTATCGAGTTTAACTTCTTGAGGTACTACCAAGTGTGAACTGTAAGGTTTTATTAAAATTTTTAAATTTTATAGACAATAAAATCACAAATATAGCCCAATCTTCTGATCTCCAGTAGGAATAGAATCAAAAAATAGAAAAACATAATTATTAACTAAAAATTTCAATTTAATTTATTTTAAAAAATAATTTAAATAATAAAATCATAATAGTGTTTCTAATTTGGGAGACTTAGATACACAAAGGAAAATAAACAAATGGCACTAACAAGGCTTCTGTGCTAATATTGGGACTGCTATATTTTTTTTAAAAAGTGAGATCCTGACACCTGAAATGATAACACTCAGGCAGACAAACCTGAAGAACTGCAACCTCCAAATTCTCATGAATACTTTTGCCTTGAAGCAGCAGCTCTCCCAAACACACACCAGCTAGAGAAGGTTCACCCCTTTGCAGTACCAGACACTACAGAGGCAGCCCATGTGGTTTGTCCTTTTTTCAAGGTTAGTGCTTAGCATCTTTCTTTGCTTTCCAGGGATTACCTAGCCAGGTTCAATACTGCTACAAGGGGGAACATACAGTACCTGCTTCAGGAGATTACAAACTATTTACTATAGGAATTGCATGACCTGGCTAATGCCAGAAAATACTAATAAGACATATAAGGGAATAAATCTTAAGGCCACTGGACCCAAAATTTACATCATATAGTCATATTGGAGATAATTTATTGGCTTGGGTCATCCTATCTGTGATGACACAGAGTTCAGCATTCTGGCAAGGTCAGCTGGTGCTAGTACTGCTAGAATGCTGTGCTGGCTCTTTGGAAATTGACAAGACCAATAATCTAGAGCAAATGGGATGTCCAGCTAAATTTATTACGTATTAAAAATCAAATGCACAGACTTGTTCCCTGGAAAGGCCCAGGATACCTGAGAAGCTCAATGTAGATGTCCTGTACAGGCCAAGGCTGACAGTAAGAAAGGCTGGGATGGATGGATCTCTCTAATTATTAAAAAGGTGGATGGACTAGGGACTTGCAAAAGATAGATGGCAGCACTTCAGAGGCAAGGAAGGCATATGTTCTTCTATGAGTAATGAGCTAATAGCAGCAGAGGGCCTTGACCAACAAGGTTCCCTGAGCTGAGAATGATTAAAAAAGAAAATGTTTTTTAACCTTTTAACCAAAGGGCCATACAGATAAACAGTTAGCTACAGTAATATTTTTCTAAAGATTGACTGGTGGTTACCAAAATGATGTGGTCAGCCATACCAAAAGGGAATCACGATCCATCTTCCTTTCTTCATGGTGTACATCTAAGTCTGTTCTCAGAGCTGGAGCCCTTGAGCGAAGACCTGCAACAATCTCACAAAGACAAGATTAAATACTTCCTCACTATCTTTGGTGGACACTGAATAGTTTTAGCAGAGTTAATATACACTGAAGAAAAAAAAATATATATATATATGTACACTGAGGAGAAAAGAGAAAATTCAACCTTCTGAGGACTTCAGAATATGGCATTTAAGAAGCTGACACTGATAGTAAAGGGCTGTTTGCTGTCATAGTCCTCAAGTTACACTGGAGAACTTGAGATCCATGAAATATAGAGGGTTTGGCCAGTTTATCTCAGTCAGTGTCCTCTGTGGAGGCCCCTTGTGTGGTTACATCCAAGGTCTGTGAAAGTATAACTGGGATTTATATGTTTAGTGTCAGGCTAAATGTTACCAGTGATTAAAGTAACAAGTCTTATGACAGGAAAAGCCAAGTGTAACCTATAATCAAAATAGTAAAATAAGAAACTATGTAATATTCCAGGAGGAATTAGGAAATTAACACAAACAACTAAAGGTTTAACAGAATTATGACTACTTCCTGTCGCCTGCCCCTCTGGCATAACCACACTAAAATAAAATCAACCAATGACTTCTGTGCAAAGTGACTGAAGTATAGCACTGCTGGATTATATGAAAAGCAGTGTGGAGAGAGAACCGAGCAGGGCACGGCGCCACCGGCACAGTCACTAAGGCTTGCAGCCCACAGCTCTTCTCATGAGCAGACACTGCCTGAGGAGGCTAGTGGTGCGATCGCACGATAATGTTTCTATTTCATAATTTCATCTTCTTTTCCACAAATAGGACCCAAACTGATAAAAGTTTCTAACATCTAACACCAACATACTCCCTGGGAATGTGAAAATGATCCAGCAGTCTAGTCAATAATTATCAACCAATAATATCATTAGAGTTTTAAGAGTTAGAATATATTTTTATACCATTTTAATACTTTCAGGAATTGATGTAAACATATAAATGTTTATGGTCCTCTCATTCAAATATGCTGCCATTTGTGTGGTATATTTGCTATAGAAACTATTTTTCACAGCACAGTTATTCATTAATTTTTGATTTTTGATAAAATTTGGGTCCATATACTCCCACTGCCACACATTCTGTGTTTTCCTCTTTGTGCCTCTTCCTTAGTTATTATAATGTTTTAAAAATATAATGCATCGGGCTGGGCTACCGTATCGGCCCGAGCTCCAGCTGCGCCCGGCCTGACACCGGCCCGGCTCAGC
>NDGN011355930.1:0-11170 GCA_002564285.1 Tympanoctomys barrerae | reverse complement strand
CAGGAGGCTGGAGGAGCCTGGGGCAGTGAGATGCATTCAGGTAGGAGGTACAGCTGAAGGCAGCCGGCGCCTGAGCCGCTGCAGGCGAGACACAGATGGGGCTCTGGGAGTCACCCTGGCCTATTCTCCGCCCACCCAGCATCTGCGCCCCAGCATCAGCCCGGAATACCCCAGAGCCCTCCCCCATTCCAGATGTGCCCGTCCTGTGAGCCCCAGACAGCTGCAGTCACCAAGGGCTGGAGAGGAAGTGAAGCGTTTGCCAGGTGCACACTGCAGGTGCAGTGACCTGGAAGGCGAGGAGGCTGCCGCGTGGGCATCTGCGCTGGGCTCCCCCTCCCTGCCGCCCTGGACTGGAGGTGGTGGATCCAGCTTGGGGTCTCCCTGAGTCCCGCCCTCACAATGGCTTCTGTGTCAGCAGGTCCTTTACAGCTGCCATCGGGGAGAAGGCCAGGGTGCCTGGACCCAGCCAGCCTCAGAGACCTTGGGACTCAGCTGGGCCTCAGATGGCGTCAGCAGCCCTCCCAGCTCTCCCGGTGCTGCTGGCATTGAGTCCCAGTGTGACTCGAGGGAGCGGCAGGAGCCCTCACCTCGACTTCTGAGTAGATGGCCTCCCTGGGCAGGGTGTCCCCGCAATGAAGCCGATCCTGTTCATTCAGGCTAATGAAGACTAGCTCTGGACAGCCAGATGCTCAGGAGAGAGCAGCGAGGGGACATGCGTGTCACTTGTCAGTTACGTTCTTTGTGGCCTACATGCTGGGCACCCCTGAACTCTCTCCCACAAGCAGTGGGTATCCCATGTCCTAGACACCAGCTCCGGTGTGGGGACAGGCAGACGAGCCTGGAAAAGACAGAGAAGCCCCACAGTCACTGGAGCTAGCCTGCGCTCGGAACACTGTGAATGGACCACCACTGAGAAATGCTCGGAAGTCGCCGAAGGCCTCAGCTTCAGTGGCTGCTGGCGCCATGCCACTCCGGGGCGGCTCTGTTGTCCCCACCACCCCGAAGTGAGCTTCATCTCATCCTAACTTGTAAATATTATGATAAGTTGTGGTTTTCCCTCCCACAGAGCGCACACTAACGTTTGCGTTTATGAGAGGGTGGTGGGGCTCAAGAGCAATTATATCCCTGTCATTCGGCGGTTTGGCTAGATGTCAAGGGAGTTATAGCCAAACCACTGTGCTGGTGGTGTTTTGTCCCCCAAAGTGATCCAGAAATTAATGCACCGGAAGGAAACAGTATGTTACTTAGTGTGTTGTGGGAGCAGGGGCGCCTCTTACAGGGCCGGCGCTGAGCTCTGCTGTGGGCCATGGCGACGTTCTTTGGCCAACAAGACGTCTACAGGAGTATCGCGGTCAAGTACTGTGAGTACGTGTCCCTGCGTGTGTTAGGGACACAGACAGCAGAAACAAAGATGATGGTCACACTGAAGTTAATCCGCTGGCATGCGGAGTGAAGGGCTGCACAGCTGAGCTTCAGAGAAGACAAGGCGGACCCTTCTCTCCTCTGCTGATCCTCAGATCCAGCCTCTGGGGGACGAGGCGTCGGCTCGAGCCCTGTTTCTGCAGCTGCTGGCCAATGTGTGAGGAGAACAGCCCAGTGGTGGCTCTGGCAGTGACGTGGTGACAGTGCCCGCCAGAGCCCTGGGAGCTGGACAGCTTCTCCTTGAGCCCAGAGCTTCTTGCACAGTGACCCAGTCTGACTGGGTCTAATCTAGGTCGGGAGCTGTGCTTTTCTGGTGCTGGGTGGGTAACTTGTCCCCAGCCTGTCACATGCATTTCCTGCTTGGCGCTCAGCTTTGCCTGCAGTGTTAGAAGTCCGACAGTGCATTGCACAATGAGAGCAGCACAGGAGCGCCCCAGATCGGATGCGCAGGGCGTCTGCTCCCAGTGACAAGGCTGGGAAGGACCCGAACCCAGCGGCCGGCCACGTGTACGACCCTGCTGCCAGTGTAGACAGCTGTCTCGGTGCACCGATGCTGGAAGGTCTCCAGGGGCCACGGAGCGGCGGAGTGCCCACGCTCAGCCTCTGGCTTGACGGGCTTTAGCAGAAGCTCCTCGCTCACGCAGCCTGCGCTCACTGGAGACTGCTGCTCGGAGCGCCTCGCCGCTTAGGCTGCCCGCCGCTTCCCCACACTGCTCCTCAGCCTGCGTGGTGTCTCCAGGCCTCCGGGCTCGCCTTCCACGCCCCCACTGTTGAGGGTGGAGAGTACTATTAACCAACCAGGGCCAGGGCACTTAGGCAACTCCAATGTTATCAGCTCAGAAAAGGCAGAGGCCGCCACTCAACCGCTGCCGGCCAGCAGCCTCCATATCCTCATTTCTGGGCTCTTCCACGCAGGGCTCCAATCTTATCTTCTTAACGATCAACTGCAAATCGCCAAGGCACCAGGACCCTTCTTCCCCGTATCCAGCCTGTCAGTAATTTTTCCCCTTGGCTTACAAATCGCTGTAGCGATCGACAGGCATGCATCCCGTTGTTCTCTGACATTTAGATATTACAAGCCTTGGATCGTTTTTGACCAAGGCAGCAAAATCCTTTCACAAATGAGTTCACTTTAGAAGGAAAAAAAAAATTTCGTTGGCAAGAAATAAACTCTCTCTTGTCAAAGGCATGCACATTATGCTTTGCGAAATTCATGTTCTCCCCGTCGGCCAACACATGCACTTGGAGTTCGGTGATCACGTTCCGGTGATTCATGGTGATATCATTACGGTATAATATGTCCTTGGCCACAAGGAATAATTTACAGATCTGGGATGAGATTTCTAATAATGGTGCTTATAGGATGTTGACTCAAGAAAAATTTTCAGTTTAAATTCTTACATGCTTCTAATAAAGTAAATATCAAGGAATGGTGCGGGGAGTGACCCAGTACATTCTTCACACCCACAGCTCCTGCCCCAGGGGTCTGGTCCAGAGGTGCAGAGACGATCTCAGGTCTAAGGGTGGAGGGCGAGGCCCCAGCCTGCCCAAGGGAGCCCTTGCCTCAGTGATGCAGGACCTCGGAACTCACTCTGCCCACCGCAGCTCCCAGCATGGCACTGGCTTGGGGACAGTTCTAGAAGGAGCCATAAGATGTGCGGGAAGCTGATGGGCTGTCCTTGGGAAAGTCCACGGGGAGCAGAGGAGGGGTCATGGCTGTCTGGGACACATCCTGCTTGGGATGCAAGCACTGGAGCGACAGCAGCGATCACCGCCCCAGAAGAGAAGAGCCGGAACTCTCAACCTCCGCCCTCCCAGAGCGCGTCAGCGGCGGGGTACTGTAACTCGTGCCAATGTGTTGTCATGAGTGCTTGTCACTGTGAGCCTGTCACCATGGCCCAGCATTCCCTCGGTGCAAGTCCCCCTTCCCCATGGGCACCTCTCCTCAGAGATGAGATACATCAGTGCCAGCCGGAACTGACTGTGGGGCCCAGGGGGACTGGAGGAGGAAAGCCGGGCCTGGGGCTTGGGGACCCCTGGGTCAAGGCCACATCCCTGGACAGAGAGTTGGCTTGGCATTCTGTAGGACAGACCTGGAGGTTTCTAATATTTTTTTAAAGATACTGTTGCATAGGTCTATTAAAGCTGAAAAATGAATTTCCTATCTAATCATCAATTTCTCCAAGCCTCCTAAGTCCGAAGATGCAGAAAGACTCTCCGTGAGCAATGCCCAAGTGACATTTGTGTGTAAGAGGATCAGCTGTGAGGACCCCGTGGCTTCTGGGACAGTTATGTGTCCACTTCCCCCCAGAGTCATATGTGCCAGAGCTGGGCTTTTGAAGGATTATGGGCCCCCTACCCGCAGCTGGCCGCAAGGCTCCAAGACTTGGCTGGGTGTGACCTCACAGGATGCTTCTCCCTCTGCATCCTCCTTTAACTCTGCTTCCTGCCCTTCATGGCACAAGCAGATTTCCTCTACCAGGAAATCCTTCCACCCTGCTACTGACCACACAAGGACCAAAACTCCTAAAATGTGAGCCAAAATAAGCCTCTCCTCCTTCGGGTTGTGTCAGGTATTGTGTCCCTCAATGAGGAAATGACTAATGCAATGTCAACCCACTGCTCCTTCCAAGGGCCCTGTCCATACTCCCACAGGGCCCTGCTCTCCCCCAGGGACATCCTAGTCCAGCCGGGATGACCACAAAGACAGAGCTGCTGAACACCAGAGCCGAAGCCTTCCAATTACGTGTTGAATCTGTGGGGTCTCTGTGGGTCTGTGTGGCAGAGTGCTCCTTTCTTAATGCAAGACAAGGGCCTACACCTGTCTGTGCTCTGCCCAAGGCCCTAAGTCCACTGTCCACCTGGGCACAGAAGCCCAGAGCAGCTGAGAGACACCCCAGGCTCTAGTCCACATCTGCCTGCCACTTAGGGCTGCCTGCACGCTTCCTCACACTGCTGCTCCGCCTGAGTGGCGTCTCCAGTCCACGGCCAGGGCTTGGTGTGGGGTCAAGCACCTCTGTCTCATTCTCCTCCTTAGCACACTCCTCTCCCAGGAAGCTGTCAGTCTTGCAAAGAAGTCCAGAGGGAAGCCCACTCACTGGTCACTAGGAACACCCCAGCCCCTGGTATAGAAGTGACAAGAAACACCAAACCAGAACTGTCCACACAGTAAGGGGAGAACGCCTGATGTGCAGGCGGGCTGAGCTCTGCAAAGCCTGCTTCCTTGGGTGAGGCAGCGGGCGCTGTGCCACGAGCCTGCCTGCTTTGGTCTGATCCACTCTCCTCAGACACCAGTGAACAGGCCAGCCCTCCACATCCCGTGGGAACCTGCAACATCCCTGTAGTAACCCGGGGAAGTCAGAGGCTGTGCGATGGGGTACTGGCTCCTCTGGCTCCTGCCACATGTGTATGTGTGCACATGCATCTGTGCATGGGCTTAGGTGTGTGCATGTGTGCACATGCATGTGTGTGCACCTGCACGCTGTGTCATGGCTGCTGTCAGCAGCAGCACTGCCTCGAGTCAGAGTGGCTGGTGCATTGCTCCTGTGGAGGAGGCTGGAAACAGGGCTGAGCTACTTCTGCTGCTGCCCATGGGCTCCACTCTGAGGAGGGGCCAGGCCCTGCCACGCGCCGCTCCTGTGGGGCACGAGGAGAGCACAGCCGGCCGGGCCAGCTGGGCAGTCTCTCCCAGGGGGCCTGTCAGGAGGCACTGTGACTTCCCAAAGGCCTGAGCCCCTGGAGAGATCCGAGCGCCCAGGCCACGAGAATCTGCGCCAGAGCCAGGAAACCCCGTGTGGAAAGTGGGGCAGACACCAGAGACCACACGGTCTAGCAGGAAGTTTCCCAGCTCAGCCCCTGGAGCAGCCCTATAAACAATAGAGGCAGGGGGCCTTCCGGTCAGAGAGGATGACGGAAAGGAGCGGCGAGGGCTGGCAAAGGCAGGCGCTTTGTCCCCTGGGCACCATAGATCTCCGGAGACATTCACATCTAAAGAAGACTTAATTAAATTTAATGGACAAACCTCTCGGTGCTGGGAAGCATTTTAATGTGATATTTCAGTATGGAGCAGACAAAAATCTGTCTTCCTTGCCTGGCTGCTCTTTCCTTGAAACGCGACAAACTTCTGATTAGCCGCATGGCTTTCGTGCGGCTGTGGTCTCCTATGCGCTGGCCAGTGCTGTGGGGCCTGGGGCTTCCTGCAGAACCTGGGGGATGCCATCCTTGGTAGGACAGAGGGCAGCCCCCACTGCAAGAGGACGCAGGTCCCCCGATGGCGGGGCCAGGGCCCACCCGGAGAGACCACCAAGGAGTCCTGAGCTCCTAGCCAGCCATGCTCCTTCCCACCCTTCCCATCCCCCAGCCCAGGTCACCTGCAATGCAGAAGGCTGAACCCCATCCCAGGTGCCCTAGCAGCTGCTCTTGGGGACTGGTCAGTCCTGAGGTGCCTATGCAACCCAGTGGAGTGGGTGGAACACGAAGACAGAAATGGGCTTTCCCCACCTGGTGCTGCAACTCTTGTCCTTTGTGAGGCCTGAAAAAATGGCCCTGTCCTGTCACACGGGTGGGATCTTTTGTGAGGAGGAGGTGATGACACCCTTGATGTCCGTCTGACCCCTGTTTTGTAGTCCAAGAGTGGATCAGCAGCTCTATTTTCCCAACGATTAGAGTTGGATCTTCTGTCTCCTGCTCCTCAAAGGATCCTAACTGCTCAGTTACTCTGTGACCCAGAGCCAAGGGCCATCTGTTCCCCAACCTGGGCTGGAAGTGGGCTGGCAGGAAACAGAGGAAGTCTAAAGTCACAAGGCATGGGCAGTGACCAGCCACTCCCACCTGGTCCTCCATCCCGCCTCCCAGCCCGGGGATGGGTGCCTACTGCCAAACCACATGCTTCCTGCAGCAAAACTCCCAACAAGTGGTGCTTAATGTGCTTCCCAAGAGCCATCCTAGCTCAGTTTGTGCTCAGCCAAGCCAGCCTCTCTGAGCCTCAGCTGACCTCAGCTATTTGGTAGGGTGGAAAGTGCAGTGTTTGTCTGCTGCATTCCTCGAAGAGTTTCTGGACGGTGTGTGTGTGCGCGCGTGCATGTGCATTGTGTGTACGTGTGCATGTGTGTGCACACACATATGTGTGCATGTATGTGTGCATGTGTGTGTGTGCGTGTGTGCATGCACACGTGTACAAAGCACTCCCAAGAGCGCCGCCAGGGTCCCCCCCATCCACTCTGACCCCTGTCCTCCTGTCTCCTAGGCTGCCCACCCAGCAGGCCCGATGTTCCCTAACTCAAGCATGCAATTATTTCCATCACGAAGTAGTGACTTAAATCCAAACTCCAAGCAATTGTTTCCACCTGTCTGCTTCCAAAATGAGCTCAGGTTAGCTTATAATCAGAGAGCAGATGCACTAGAACAATGCAATGAAAGTGTAAGGACAGTCAAGTAGGAAAGACGGGCGTCAGTGTACCAGAAAACTCCTGTGACTGAAGCCAAATCAGTGGTGAAGCTCCTGAGGGCCAAAAAAATCTCGAACTTACTGTCAAAAGTAACCTCATACAAAGCATTCTGCCAGGAGCTGGGAAGTTGAGAAAGCTGAGAGACACGTGGCTTCTGGCCTCCAAGAGTTTAAAGATAAAGTACAGCTCCAGCCACCCTAATCATGATGCAGGTATATTAGGTTCAATGCAAGCACTGTTGCTTACTCTCTGTAGATAGTCCGTGGGAACGGGAGTGAGAGGCTAGCTCTCTAAGCAGGCTAGAGTAAAAAGGAACTAGGCCCAGGTGGGTTGGGTTTGGTCACTGGGACGGTAGATAGAGTCTGGCATGAAGAATACGGCACACTGAAAGAACAGTGCGTGGTGTTCCTGGTGTGCGGTGCACATGTGTGCCTGTGTGTGCACATGTGTGAGTATGTGTGTGTGCACACGTGTGTATGCCTGTGTGGGGGCATGTGTGGGCATACGGGTAGGGAGGGAGGAAGCCAGTAAGGAAGACTGGCTTAGTTGGGATGGCCCTTAAATACACATGCTGGACTTGAACTTTATTCTGTAGGAAACGAGGAAAAGTCACCAAGACCCATGTGGTCGGAAAGGGGCGTAAGCAGGGTTGCTCTCCAAAGTACACTTTTTTGGTGGTGTTTTTCCCTCACGGATAAAGACCAAAAGTGCGGCTCCACCGAGAGTGAACTCATTTCCATCAGAAACTCACCCTTCCCGCACCACTCTGCGTTGGCTTGGCAATTTTTCATCACATTGGTTCTAAGTTAGTTACTACCAGAGAAAAGACAGAAACTCATCATCTCCTCTTTGTGATTTCCTCCTCTGTCATCAAACACATCAGCAGGCATGAGCTTTATCATAATCCAGTTCCCGCCTTCCACCCACCTTAATTACATGCATTTCCGCTTGATAACAGTTCACTGGAGTATCCAAGATGATTGGGAAGTTAAACTTGTTTTAGACTCGGCAGATCTTTGGGGAGAGTTTCCTGCAGCCGTGCCCACAACAGGAAGTTGCTTCTGAATGCCTTTCCGAGAGTGTGAGAAATGCTTGCTGTTGGAGCAGGCTCAGGGTTTCTATGCAGGGTAGAACTGTGGGATCCGGGGCCCATGGGGCCTAGGAGTCAGCTGCTGGGGAGGGTGGATGAAGAAACATGGGCAGTGGCCCTTGCTTTTTGCCAGCAACCAGCATCAAGAACTTTCCTTTCCCTCACCCAGGAAGGTAACCTTGATGCCAAAAGTTGCCGATAAGGGGTGAGGGGCTTGTAAGTTGTTGGTCACTGGGAATCAGAGCACTGGGGTGGATCTCAGAGTCGCTCGTTTTTTCCATGGGCCCTCAGCCCACCGCTGCTCACCTAACACTAAACAGCAGACTAATCTAGAGCTAAGAAGAAGCCTCTCCTGGGTTCTCCCTGGCTCCTCCAGAGTCTTAGCCACCACTCCTTTTCCATGTTCCCATATCAAGTTCTGTATATTTCATTATCATCATGTGAATCTCACACTAGTCTATCTAAATTAGGGTGCTTAATGAACATCATGAGTTTTATATGCAATACGTAATCCAGTCTTCCTAATGACTCTGGTGATAGATGCTCTTATTATCTTATTATATAATGAGGAAATGAAGCAGAGCATGGGTTAGTGGCTTTCCTGAAGTCACACAGCCAATAAGTGCTGGGAGTGGTTGGATTACACGAGGTTGGTCCCCAAACCCTGCTCTCAGTTCTTTGCCACAATGTGACAACTGTGCTTCTGTGTAGGCAGCCCCTGCTTGCTTCCAGCCCCAGCCTTGGTTCTATTTGTGCTTAGGGTCCTGGAGCTCAGCACAGCAGATGACAGATGGCAGTGCTTAGACACCAAAGGCAGCTACCTGGATGAATCCACAGAAAACAACCGGCAACGCCATCCTAGGATTCACTTGTCTGTGTGAGATCTGCATGTCCATGCCCAGGGAAAACTCAGGACATCTTTGAGAGGAGGAAGAGGAGCCCCACCTGTTGTTACCAACCTAGGGGTCCAGCTGTGGACATCTCTCCTCTAGGCAGTGGCCAAGGTGATGGAAAGAGAAGAAAGGGGAGTAATCCTCAAATTGCTTTCTTTATGCTGTCTCTCAGCCCAGTGTGACTTCTGAAGCCACAAGCAAGGATAACTCTCTCCTTTTCCCACTGCCCCGTGCTGCGCTCATCAGCACCCCATGCCCTGCATCTGAGCTGTGATAGAACCTTCACTCAGGCGTGAACCCTGAGGGAATGCTGGCCGGAGCACTTTGGGAAACACAGCAAAAGTAGGCCTGAAGCGTGAGGTCAATAATGAGAGTGGGGGTGGAAATGCGAAAGGGCTGAGGGAAGGGGGCTGAGGCCAGGGAGCCACAGCAGGGCGCAGGAAGACGCTCCTGAGATCAGTGTCTGAGACTCACTTCAAGCTGTTTTTCTGAGCTGTGAAGTGTTTCTCTCCATGATCTCAAACATTCAGAGGGTTCTTCCCACCTCCAAGAACCTTGGATGAGAAGAACTCTGAGGAAGAAAGAAGGATGAGCCAGAGCAGTAAAGGACTGGGAGGCATGGAAGGCAGAATAGAGCAAGCTGTGGAATAAAGACAAGAATTCAGATCCAAGATGACTAGAAAATCTAAGTCGTTCTTTTTAAAAATTTTATGTATTTGATACAGGAACTCACTATGCAGCTCAGACTTGCAGCAATCCTCCTGTTTCATCTTCCTCAGCGCTGAGATCTAAGTCAGTCCGAGAACTGCCTCTCTACTAACACTTGCACAACACTCACAATGTAAAGAAGGAGAGGTTCATTATGGCTAAGTGTTTCAGTGGGTTTGGTCTATGGTCAGCAATCTATGGCAGCAAGAGGGAGAGACAGGAAGAGGGAGGGAGGAAGAGAAGGAGAGGGGGAGGAGGAGGGGGAAAGAGAGGGAGGAGGAGAGAAGGCAAGAAGAGGAGGAAGGGAGGGAAATAGAGAGAGCCAGACAGAGATAATGACAGAGATGGAGAGACACACAGGAGAGAGACAGACAGAGAGGAAGAAGGAAGAGGAGGAGGAGGGAAGGTGAAAGAAGAACAGGAGCAGTCAAGCAAGAATATGCCTTTCCAGGTCACATCCCCATGACCTGCCCTCTCTAACCAGGCCTCATTTCTTACCATGAGCAATTTGGTAGGCATTTCAGATTTAAGGCACGCATTCTGCCTTTGTCCCTGCCAAAAGCCTATGTTTCTCTTATTATGCAAAATGCATTCAGTCCATCTTTAGGAGTTGCCAGTCTTACCAGTTTCAGCATTGCTGAAAAATCCAAGTCCAAAATCTATCTTGAAACTCAAGGCAAACTCTATCAAGGTAAGAGTAAAAGCAAACTCACTCATGGAGCCCTGTGAAAATCAGAAAAGAAAGCTGAACTCTTCCAACATATAGTAGCATATGAAAAGCCTTTCTGATCTAAAAGGGTGAAATGGGATAGAACACAATCAGACAAAACCATGGTCAAAATTAGCAGGACAGATGTTAACTCCTACACCTCCTTGTCCAGTATCTGAGGCAAGTTGTGGTCAGATGTGTGACCGAAGGGCTTGGGCAGCTCTCCCCCTAAGGCCTCATGGCTACTCTTGGGCTTGCTCCACTCACAGCCTGTGCCTTTCCTCAGCAGAAAATATCTAATATCTCAAGTTCCTGGCGTCTCCAACTTGCTGGGGTCTGTGCTACCCCTCATGTCACTCTCCTGGACATTTCCTGACAGTGTGAAATCTGGACAAAAGCCTTTGGGACCCCACAACTTTTGGAGTCTGCATGTCCAGAAGTCCAGCACTGGGGGACAATGCCAGGGTCTGGGATCGGGTCCAACAGCAGCCAGATCCCCTACAGACCAGGGCTACAGGGGCCTCCAAGTGCCTGGATACCTGGACACGGTGACATAAGCCCCTAGGTGGCCTCTCCCAAGCAGAGGAGCCAGGGTCTTTCTTCTCAAATGAAAGGTTGGTAGTTTTGTACTTTTCTGCAAAGGGTGGGGTCTTTCTGACTCTTGAGGTGTTTTTAAGCAATCTTTCCTATTTTCTTAATGCACAGTAGTTGGCTTTTTAAAATGCCAATCTTTTTAGCAACTGTGCTGTTCTCAGTCCCAACTTGACCAGATTTTTCACATGATTAATCTCTGATATTTGCTCCTGATTCAAACTTTAAATCTTAGGGCGGGGAGACAGCTCAGTGGAATAAGCGCTTCCCTGGCAAGCGCAAAGGCCTGAGTTCAAGCCCCGGTTCCGCC
>NDGN011355924.1:0-10582 GCA_002564285.1 Tympanoctomys barrerae | reverse complement strand
GGGATTGCAGCTGCAGGGTTACACCCCAGGAATGTATGCCAGGTCTGAGTTGTGCCTGGAGGGGGCAAGGTGGAGTAGGGGAGAGAGGAATTCGTACTAGGCGGGCAAGATTGGGGAGGTGCTGCGGAGTGTTGGGGGGCATCTCAAGGCGTAGGAGAGGTCTGGCACACACTGCGCCTGGGCTGGGACTGGTCCCGCTGGCATAGGCTAGCAGGTAGCTCTCCCACACACTCACCAGACCTCGGTTGGGACTGTGTCTGAGGGTTCCTGGAACGCAGCAGAAATTCCTCCTAGGCCGGCGGGGTCGAGGAGGAGCGGTGCAGTGGTGGGGGGTGTCTGAAGTGTGTGAGAGAGGGTCTGGCCTACGCTGCGCCTGGGCTGGGAATGGTCCCGCTGGCGCAGGGTAGGAGGAAGCTCTCCCACACACTCACTGGACCTGGGGTGGGACTGGGTCTGGGGGTACCTGGATCGCGGCAGAAATTCCTACTCGGTGGGCAGGGTCGGGGAGGAGCCTAGAGTTTCTGTTTTAATATTTAGATCTTTAATCCATTTTGACTTTAATTTAGTGCATGGCGAGAGACACTGGTCTAGTTTAGTTTTCAGCATGTGGAGAACCAGCATCTCGAGCACCATTTGTTGAAGAGGCTATCTTGAATGTGAATGCATTTGGCCCCTTTATCAAAGATAAAGTGGCTACATATGTTTGTACTTGTACCTGCATCTTTAAATCTGTTCCATTGATCCTCAGTTCTGTCTTTTGTCTTTGTTCTGTTGCCAGTACCATGCTGACTTTATTGTAGTAGCTTTGTAGTATAATTTTAACTCATGGATTTTAATGCCTCTGGCCTTTCCTTTGTTGGTAGTCTAGGTCTTTTTGCTTCCAAATAAATTTTAAGAATTTTTTTTCTAGATCTGTGAGGTATGTTGATGGTATTTTGATAGGGATTGCATTAAATCTGTATGTAATGCAGTATTGAGAGTATGGCCAATTTTACAATGTTGGTTCTACCTATACAGGAGAAAGGACTAACTTTCTCTTTTCTGAAATCCTCTTCAATCTCTTTTTTCAAAGTATTATAATTTCATTCTATAGATCTTTTACTTCCTTTTTTAGATTACTTCCTCAGTATTTCATTTTTTGGATGCTATTCTGAAGTGTATTGGTTTTCTAATTTCTCTCTCAGTGAGTTTGTTATCTGTGCAGAGGAATGCTATTGAATTTTTGGTGTTGACTTTGTATCTTCCTATGTTATTGAATTTATTAATCCTAGGAGCTTCCTGGTCAATTTTTTTTTTTTTGGTTTTTCTTGTATGTTATCATGTCTTCTACAAAAAAAGAAATGGTAGTTTAAGTTCTTCCTTGCCTATTCTTACTCTTTTTAATTATCTCACTTTTCTAAAGTTTCTCGCTAATGTTTTTAGAATTATAATGAATGGGAGTGGTGGTAGTGGATGTCCTCATCTTGCAGCTGAATTTAGAGTTTTTCTCCATTTAGAATGATGTTGGATCTTGGTTTGTCACAGATGGCTGTTATCAGATTGAGGTAGAGGCCTTCTATTCCATGTTTCTGTATGGCTTTGATGGCAAATGAATGTTGGACTTTGTCAAAAGCCTTTTCCATGTCTACTAAGATGGTCATATGGTTTTTGGTTTTGGCATATTTGGTTTTGGAATGATTTTGGGAGTATTGCTTCTTTTTCAATTTCATTGAAGATTTTGAGTATTGGGATTAAATCTTCTGTGTATTTTTAGTAGAATTCAGCTGTGACTCCATCAAGACCTGGACTTTTTTTTTTTGTTGGTAAGTTTTTTAATTATATCTCCAATTTCATTGGCTGATATTAGGGTATTTTGAGATTTATATCATCTTGATTCAATTTTGGTAATTTGAACCTATCTAGGAATCTGTCCACTGCTTCCATGTATTCCATTCTGTGAGAGTAAAGATTTTCAAAATAGCTATTGATAATCTTTTGAATTTCCACAGGATCTGTAGTAATTTCCCCATATTCATTCCTTATTACTTGGATTTGAGTGGTTTCCTTTTCTCTTTTTGATGAGGTTGGCTAAGGGTTTATCAATTTTGTTTAATCTTTCAAAGAACCAGCACTTCGAATCACCAATTCTTTGTACTGCTTTCTTTGTCTCAATGACATTAATTTGTCTTCTAATCTTTATAATTTCCTCTCATCTTTGGGTTTTGGGCTTGGTTGGCTCTACTTTTGCTAGAAGCTTGAGGTGCAGCATTAGGGTATTTATTTGTTCTCATTCTGTTTTCTTATTTATTTATGTATTTGTTTATTGTGGAATAAGAGATTGAACTCAGGTCTTTGTGCTTAACCAGGCAAACGCTTATTCTACTGACCTATCTCTCTGGCCCCCTTTTCATTCTGCTTTCCTAGTGTGTGAGTTCAGCACTTTAAATTTCCCTGCTTTCAATGCATCCCACAAATTCTGGTAAGTTGTGTTTGAATTTTTGTTGGCTGGTAGATATTATTTAATTTCTTCTGTAACCCATTGTTTGCTGGGGAGTTATTTAATTTCCATATGTTTTGGGGTTTTCATAGTTCTTTTTTGTCATTAACTTATAGTTCACTGTACAGTGGTCAGACAATGTTCATGAGATAATTTCTGTTTCCTTCATTTACTTAGATATGATCTATGGAATAGTCTGTGATCTATTTTAGAGAAAATCCCATGTGCAGCTGAAAGAATGTGTATTGAGATGTTGTTGGGCAGAACACTCTACAAATGCTCATTTAGTCCATTTGTTCAAAGATTTGGTTCAGTTCTGCTAGCTCTTTACTAATTTTTTTCTCCTTAGCCTATCATCTTGGAGGAAAAGTGTGTTAAGATCCCCTGTTCAGGTTGTGTTGTTGCTCATTAGATTCTTCGTGTCCTTAAAAATTTGTCTTATATAGGTGGGTGCTCCCATACTTGGTGCATACTGTTTATGACTGTTCTCTTTTCCTCTTGAAGTTTTCCCCTGACCAATAGGTAGTGATCTTCTTTATCTTATTTGATAATTCCTTCTTTGATGTTCAGATTATCTACTGACAGAATATCTACCTATAATTTTCTCTGATCTCCTGGAGCATGTAATATTTTTTCCATCCTTTTAATTTCAGCTTATGATTTTATTTTTGGTCAAATGTGTTTCCTATATATAACATATTGTTGGATTTTGTTTCTTGTTCTACTCTGCCACTCTATAGCTTTTAATCAGTGAATTGAGTCCATTTATATTGGTGGTTAAATTGATAACTATTGGCTTATGTTTGTCATATTATTTTCCTGCTATTTGTCCCTTACTTTTCCTATTTCTAATTGTTTGCCTTGTATAGTGAGTTATTTCTATTGTTGTGCTTGGGGTTGTGATCATCTCTAGAATATGTTTTAGTACTTTGTGTAGGGTTGAATTTCTTACTTGCCCTTTGTCACAGAGGTAGTTTACTTCTCCCTTAATTTTGAAAGATAGTTTTGCAAAGTATATCAGTCTGGGTTGGAATTTGCTCTCTTGTAAGACTCAAAATACTTCACTCCATTCTCTACACAACTTGGTGGTATGTGCTGAAAAACCTTTTGTCATTCTGATTTTTTTTGTCTGAACTGGGGATTGAACTCAGATCCTTGTGCTTGCCAGGGAAGCACTTATTCTACTGAACCATCTCGCCAGCCCCTCTGATTTTTTTATATGATCTGTTTCTTTTCTCTTGCACCTTTTAGTATGTTATTCTTATGCTGAAATTCTGGGATCTTGATTATTGTGTGTCTGGGTGTAGATTTGAACAGGTTGGTATTATTTAGAGTTTTATATGCCTCAGATAACTGAATGTCTGATTGTTTCTCCATATTTGGAAAGTTTTGTGCTATTACTTCTGCCCACATTCTATTGATGTCATTTGTGTTGGCTCCTTGTTTCTCATTGATGCCTACTAGTCTTATGTTGTTCATCTTTGCATCATTTTGCAACTGTTGAATTAGTATTTCCTGGATCCTTGTTGTTTTGAAGAGACTTTCCTTTCCTAATCATTAGACACAATGGTGTCTTCAAAGTCTGAAAGTCTATCTTTGCTTTCATTTAAATGTTTTTTTCACCTTTTAATGGAGTCTTAAATTTACTGTATATCTCTTAGGAAGTTTCGTGCATTCTATTTTTTTCCTATATTGCTCATTCAAGGTTTCCATCAGTTTTTTTATTCTCTATTTTTTAACCGATGTCTTCTTAGAAACTCTTTGTATTTCTTTTACTATCATTAGCATTTATTTTTTTTTAACCTGGGAGATTATTTCTGATCTTATTCACTCTATATCCTACTGCAGTTGTTTCCTTACTTCAGGTGCTGTTATTTTAGAGATTTCAAGTGTGTGACTTCCAATTTCTTCTATGTTAATGTCTCCTGGGTTTGCTGTGGTGAGCTCAGGGCCTGAGATTGAATTTTTCTTCTTTGTTTTGTCATTTTCTATTCTCAAGAGAACTCTTTTATTTTTAAATTTTGATTTAGGGTTTTATGTATGATTTACTTATTCACTTGGTACAGGTCTGGCTCTGTGCAGTTAAGACTCACAGTGATCCTTTGTGTCAGCTTTCCCAGCACTAAGATTACAGATGTGCACTGCCACATGCAGATTCGGTGGCCAGCACAGAGAGCCTAGGGTACTGGGGAATGCATGGCATGTGGTCCCGAGGATCAAACCTCAGTCCTTGCAGTTGCCAGACAGGCACTTAGACCGCCAGCCTATCTCTCTTGCCACTAGAAAAGAACTCTTTATTTGATTCCTGTGCTTTTTGTGAAAGTTTGATAGTAGGCTGCTGTATCAGTACAATGAAAAGCTCCCTGCAAAGTCTGTTCTTTAGATATCTCTCTGGTGTCAGAGACTTTTGTTTTGTGTGTGTCCCCCGATTTTGTCTTCTCTATTGATTGAGAGTGAGTTATTTGTTTCTGTATGGTGCTGTCCTCCATCCTTTGATACAGGGACTTGGTAGGGCTACTACCCAAATACCTCCTGATATTATTATCCAATGAGAACATGCAGTTAAGTTAGATATGGTACCCTAATCACAGTAGTACAATTAGCAATATTTATAACAGCTAGTGAAATTTATAAATTGATAAACTTTTGTAAGTAATATCTTTGTATTTTAGACTAGAGTAGTAAATACTATAGCTATATAACAAAGATCATAAATTGGACTTCGTATCTAAATTAGTTCCCTTGAATTCTGTCTGGGCACCTCCCCTACACAAGCCTGGAGACTTCCAGGTAGACTAGTAACTCAAGCTACCTCCTACCCCCTCCATGCTGCAAGGGTCCTCCCACAGGTCTGGCCCTCAGTCTGGGCCTCGCTGGGCCTAGCAGCATGCCTTAGCCCACTGCGTCTGGTTCCACCAAATTTGAACTCAACTGGCTGGTCCTGGGCTCAGCTCCTTCCAGCTCTGCTCTGCTGACTCTGAAACAAGAATTACACTGCAAGTAGAAATTCATTGATGCAATAGTTACTGCTTTTTGAGAATTTGCCATGCTTAGGGCTATGCTAAGATTTTGAGTCCCACCCACCTTTCTCCCTTTTTAATGTGTTCATTTTTATCTCTCTTCCCTCACAGCCCCCTTGAGAAACAACATTGGATTTTACAGTACTATGAAGAAGGCCTCTTCTTTCCTTGAGTTCTCAGGAAGTATTTTCTTGTTTCTCAACAATATGGGTTTGACTCAAAACATGTGTTTAGGAAACAGTTGAGGATTGAATAAACACAATAGTGAAGAGCTATTTTTTAGGATACAAGGGGCATAACCCAGGAATCCCAGAAAGAAGTAGTACCCCAAAACTAGGTGCTCCTCTGGTAGTCCCAACCATGGCTCGTAGTTGCTAGAAGAATATATATATATATATATATATATATATATATATATTTCTAGTTTTCTAAGTCACAACTGAGGAGAGCACCATGCTGGGCCCTTTCAACTAAGGGGTGTAAAGAGAAATGGAGACTTCTTTCATTGAAGTTCCATGGCTTTAAATTTTTTTTTACTTATTTATTTATTTGATACAGAGCATTGACTCATAGTGACCCTCCTGTCTCAGCCTCCTCAGCACTGGAATTATAGACATGTGCCACCATGCCTGGTTTTAGTGGCCAGCACAGTGGCATGGCATGTAGTATCAGAGATCGAACGTGGGTCCTTGCATTTGCCAGGCAGATGCTTAGACTGACAAGCTATCTCCCCAGCTGAGGGCTTTTACACAAGACTTAATTCTTCATACTATTGTTTATATTTTTAAATCAAAATAATGTACAAATATTAAATTATTAAATGATATGCATTGTAATTTACACATATTTTGGAAATATTTTCATAGTTGTCATAGCAGGATATTTAAGGATAACCATCTCAGCCTTCTTCCAGATGTTCTTTCTTCATAAAATTCTATTCAAGGGGCATTTATTCAATAAGAACAAGAATATTTTGACTATTGAAAATGTGAGTATAAAGTAAAATTAATCTTTGAAACAAAACATTCAGTAGGACAATTTACTTTTGTTCAAGTCAAACATTATTGTGGTGTTAAAAGGCTCTTAGGACTTCTGGAATCTAGAATTTACCACACTCTCAGGAATGGTTATCCAGTCATAGAATATATGTACATATGCATTCACTGCCCAATAAATAGGGCTTTATTGACCAGAGTTCATGCTTCTCAGTGGACTCATCAGGGAAGGACGTCTTGGAAGTGATGCATACGGATACTCACAGTTACGTTTACTTTGTTTCTCTTACTTTCAAAATGTGACAAAGATAAGTAATAATTCTATAAGTAATCTCTTAAGGATTTCTTGCACTCAGCAAAAAACACTGATCTGTATTCTTTCAGCAGCTGGCCAAGCTCCTGGGAAAATACTGTGACTTGTAGCTACTGATTCTACTTATGTCTTCTAAGTGACAGATCTTGTGCAGGAGATTAAGGTTGTTTGCCCAGGAATGCTTCTCTTTAAACTGAAGATAAATCACTAAGTAGAAAAAACTGTATTATCTGTTAATTAATTCTAGGCTTCAGATAGTGTAGACATAAAAATATTTAGCCCAAGACACTTCTAGTCAATTGTTATTAGTGGCACTTCCATTCCAAGTGGTATAAGTTGGAGGAAAAAGACACTCACCCAGTCACTTCTGTTAAGTTATAGCGCAACAATAAAAAGCACATACATGAGACAGAATTTAGTCTTTTCAGACTGTGTCCATTTGGAGTATTCAGGGTATACTCTGGTGCTTCTATAAAGGAACCTTATTCTTGTTACTATCCTTCCATTGAAAATGGAATGTGAATCTTTTGATTAATCTTTTACTTCATGTAGTTTGGATATTACCATTTTAAAATCAAAACATACAAACTTGAGTCATTTCAAGTTAATGACCTTGAGACTACACTCCTAAGTGAAATAAATCAGACACATTTGTGTAAATATTGTTTTGTCTCCAGTGTGAAAAACTGAAAATGTAAATAAGAACCAAAATATATAACAGATATTTGAAATCAGAAGAAGTTGTTCAAAAGGAAAGAGGATCAGGGGATGAAGGAGAGGAGGAAAGAAAGAAAGAAAAAGAAAATGAGATAAAAGGATAAATGAAACAAAGCTTTGTGAATAAGGAAAGCAAGGGGCTAAAGGCAGAGAGAGGAATGAATGAAAAGGAACAACGCTGACCGGGCGGGCGCAGGCACTAGCTCGCTGTGGCGAATGTGGCCACTGTGCTCGTCGACACTGTATAAAGGAACCTAACGCAGGAAGAAACAATGGAGACACCGTTTTGTACATGGGAAGGGGCTCAGGAGACTGCGTGAAGGGGAGAACGGCGTAAGGGAAGGCCCAGAGACGTAACATGCGTGTGCACACGTGCCAAGTGCAGCGGGTGCCATCACTACAGGGCGTCAGCACAGACCGAAACAATAACAGCAGTAATCACGGAGGCTGGGGAAGTGGACGTAGGGGAGGAGGGCTGTGGGGCGGGGAGGGTTGGAAGTGGGGACTTGTATTCATCCCACTAGGTGCATGAGAACTTTATGTACTGCAAACATGTACTCATAAAATACAAAGAAAACAAAAAATGTTCATCTGACTCAGAAAGTAAAGTGGAGATTTTGCTGCTGTAGATAGTGCTGTAGTTCCACATAAGTACTGGATGGAAATCCGAGGCATATACACAGAACCTAGCAGCAGGGGGAGGAATGCCCACCCTGGCCATGATGACTGGAATTTGAGTGGTGTGTATTTGCTGAATATTTTGATGGATTATTTTTTGTGAATATGTGTGTGTGTGTGTGTGAAACAAAATGAGTCCTCTACTGTTTTAACGTAGCCTTTTTTTTTTTTTTTTTTTGGTACCAGGAGGTGCACTTGGGGTCTTGCTCTTGCCAGGCAGGTGCTGAACCACTGAGCTGCATTGCCAGCAAGTGCTTGGATTTTTTTAGGAGAGAACTTTTGGTAGCAGTCCGCTCAAATAAATAACCCTGTATTACTAAGTTTGTTAGAAAGGAACAATTTCACACACTAATAGTGTGCACGGTTGTGCACACGACCCTGCCCTGCTGAGCACAGGAAGCGTGCCCCTGTGAGTGATGCACTTCTGTTCTGCACTTCAAACCATGTCTGCACTGTGAGTGACAGTAGTTTGTAGGGTCCCTCTGAAGGTTCAGAGATGCCGCAGTTGACACCAGCAGCTGTGTCTCAGACACGAACATCTAGCCAGGTGCTTGCTCCTGAAATTTCTTTGTGCTTAGTGTCTATAGTCTAGAACTAAATGACCAGCACTATCAAAGACCAGTGTTCACTTCTGGAGTCAGCGCCTCGACACTGTCCTCGCAGCCCCGTAGTAATTGTGGGTCTGATGAGATAAACCCTGCCTGTGTGTATCCCTTTGCTTCTGTTCAATAAATAGGAGTCTTTTCCACCACCAAACAGGATTATCATTTTTATGGAGTCTTCAATGTTTCATCTGGTGAAACAATTTTTACTAGAAATGATGGTTAGGAAAAGTCAGGAATTTCATGCTATTTAGTTCACAATATACATAGCTATATGTATGTGTGTATATATTCACTTTTATCCATGTGCATATCTGTGTATTCATAGTTATTAAATATGTATACATTCATATACATGCTTATGTATATTCATTTGTACCAAATATACATGTACAAATCCATATGTATATGTGTATATGTGCATATACTACATATGCATATATTCATGTGTACATATTTATATTTGTATGAAGTAAATATGTATATAGTAATATGCCATATGTATATGTCTATTCATATGTACTAGATGTATATGTAGATACTCATATGTACATATGTATATTCAAGTCTGCTAATACATATATATTCATAAGTATATATGCATATCTGTAGGTACTATATATGTATCTATTTCTATGATTCATATATGTGTGTATATGTACATTTCTATGTACTAAATATGTGTGTATTCAACTAAATAGCATAAGTCAATTTAAGGGACAATATTTAAAAGTGTGACTATAAAACCCAACAATAGTGTACGATTTTCTGGCATTCTCATATTTAATTGTCCATCTTTAAATTTTTCAAGCCATTTACAATGGCAGCAATGCATTGTGAATTATGCAGAAACAGGGTGCTGTCATATACCTAAGCTGTCACAATTCCTGGAAAGCTTGCACGTGAGGAATATTACATGTGAGATGCTTCATTAACTTTGGGTGTTTTGATTTTGGGCTTGGGTCTAGTGAAACAATGGGAATATGGAAGATCCAGCAAAAAACGTCATAATTATTTCAAAATTTTAAGTTTTATTTCAGATTATAGTTGTAGTAAACATATGATGCTACCTACATTATATATTCAAGCATATATGTTATATAAGATTAATTCAAATGAGAACACAATCAATTATTTACTCATGAAAACTTCCTTAGGTAAGAAATGATGGAAATCTTTGATAAGAATAGAAAAAGGACATTTAGCTTGCTTAAAGATGGCAAGAGATATAAAAAGAAACCACAAAAGCTTGGAAGAAGAATAACTCTATTTCTATAAAAACATACCAAAAGGAAATATCCTCTGGAGAGAATAAAAGTGCTGATTAACTTGCCCTAGAAACAGGTGGAGTACGAAGGCAAGAAAACTACACTCAGAGAAACACACAATTGACATGCTGTGCTACGGTTCTGCGACTTGAAATCGTGGCCCTGGGCTGAAGTCTTTTATGTAACAAGACTAAAGTTTTGGGCTTCTGGGCAAATTATAGCACTGATGGGCGTGAGCAGGGCTGTAAGAAGTAAACACAGTCTGTGGCAGAATGATCCAAAGCGTGCTACTCCGCTGTCAGTGACAGGCGAGCGGCAGGGCGAGGCGAGGCGAGGAGCAGGTGAGACGCGATCCATCCATCTGCGTGGTTGGTCTTCCTTTCAGTGATTAGACCTTTCTGGAGCGTGTTGCATGAGTGCCTCCGTATGCATTGTTGATCAAATCCTTATCGTATACTCTATTCTTCGCTGTTTTGTGTAACTGTGCAATACAACGTTTAAATATAATAAAAA
>NDGN011355921.1:0-13577 GCA_002564285.1 Tympanoctomys barrerae | reverse complement strand
TAGCAAATAAAATACAGCAAATCATCAAGAAGATTATACACCATGACCAGGTAGGATTCAACCTAGGGATGCAAGGATGGTTCACTATATGCAAACCTATAAATGTAATACACTATATAAATAGTGTATATAATACACTATATAAATACTCTATATAAATAGAGCCAAATCTAAAAACTACATGACCATCTCAATTGATGCAGAAAGACTTTTGACAAAGTTAAACACTCATTCATGTTCAAAGTCTTACAGAAAATTGGAATAGATGGCCTCTACTTCAATCTGATAAAAGCCATCTATGATGATCTAATGGATAATATCATTCTAAGTGAGGAAAAACTGAAATCTTTTACTCTTAGATCTAGATCTAGTACAAGACAAGGATGTCTTCTACCACACATCCTATTCAATATAGATCTGGAATAATTAACTAGGCCACTAGACAAGAGACAGAAATGAAAGGAATATGAATCAGGAAAGAAGAACTTAAACTATCATGATTTGCAGATGACATGACACTTTCGTGGAAGACCAAAAAACTCAAGCAAGAAGCTACTAGAATTAGGGCACAAATTCAGTAGCAAAGCAACACACACAGTTGATTTTCAAAAGTCAATAGCATTCCTCTACAGAGAGCAAACACACTGAAAGGGAAATTAGAGAAAAAATACCTTTTACAATAGTGCCACAGAAAATGAAATACTTTGGAGTTAATCTAACTAAAGTGGTCAAAGATCTATTCAATAAAAATTACAGTACTCTGAACAAAGAGGCCCTAGAAGATTTCAGAAAATGGAAAGCTATTCCCTGCTCTTGGATAGGAAGATTCAACATTGTGAAGGGGGCCATACTCCCAAAATTGCTGTAGAGATTTAATGCAATCCCTATCAAACTATCTCCAGCATACATTACAGACCTAGAGAAATCATTTCTAAAATTTATTTGGAACCAGGAATGATCTAGAATAGCAAAGACAATTCTGGGAAACAGAGACAAGGCAGGAGGCATTATAATTCCTGACTTGAAATTATACTACAAGCTACTGTGGTAAAGTCAGCGTGGTATTGGCAATAAAGAAGAGCTGAGGATCAATGGAATAGATTAGAAGACACAGAAGCCTGTATAAACACACTCAGCCACCTTATCATTGACAAAATAGCCAAACATTCTTACTGGAAGAAAGATAGCCTCTTTAACAAATGGTGCTGGAAAAGGTGGCTCACTGCATGCCAAAAAATAAAACTTGACCCAGATCTATCACCATGCACTATGCTAAAGTCAAAAAGGATTAGAGATCTAAACATTAAAACAGAAACACTGTATATCTTGGAAGAGAAAATATGAGGAACTCTTGAAGACATAACGGTAGGTAAAGAGTTCATGAACTAAAATCAAATCACATGAGTAATACTTGAAATAATTAACAAGTGGGACCTCCTCTTGTTGAATTTTGCATATCAAAAGAAATTACCAACAAGATCAAAAGGCAACCCACAAATTGGAAAAGAAATCTTGACTCCTAAGCACTAAGACAAAAGTCTGCTCTCTGGAATTTATAAAGAACTAAAAAAGTCATTAGGGCTCCAAAATTTAAAGTCAGCCTAAAAGTGAGCATCTGAGAGAAAACACACTTCTCAGGGGATGAAATTATAAAAAAATATGAAAAAATGCTTCACATCAGTAGCCATCCGTGAAATGCGAATAAAAACAACACTGAGATACCATCTTAACCTAGAAAAATAGCTATCACAAAGAAATCAACCAGAATATTCTCCAAAGAACTGAAAACATCATATCATAGTGAGATATGTACACATATAAACCAATGATTATAGCAGCACAATTTATGATAGCCAAATCTTTGAAGCAACCAAAATGCCTTTCTCTTGAGGAATAAATGAAAAAAATATGGTATTTTTATACAATAGAGTACTACTCAGCTATAAGGAATGATAAACTCAAATCCTTCATACACAAGTGGATGCCACTTGAGGATATACACTCATAAGTGAAATAAACCAGACCCATATGTGTAATATCATATACTCTCCTTAGTGTAAGAATTCAGATAAAGAAATAAAAATAGAAAGTTATAACACAATTAAAAGAAAGCAAGAACTTGAGAATTAAATAATGAAGAGAGGGCAAGGAGAAAACCTAAAAAACATGACAGGGGCAAAGGCATACATTAACATGCATAAGATGGTTAAGGCAATGATTCTGACAATCTTCAGCAGATTTCTAAAACTAGCAGTTAATTGGTAGGACTCTCAACCTAAGTAAATATTCTGATACCTGTGAACTAAGTAACTGCAGTGAAGATAGCAATGTGTAATACTAAGACCATTCTTGGAAAACCTGTCATTCTGGTTTTCTAAATACATAGTGCTTGTCATGTCATGTCAATTACTGCTATACTGTCTCTCAAGTAAATGTTTCTTTTTTAAAAAAGGGTAGTAAAATGAAACAAGAGACAAGAAAATAAATGTCATAGGACTGTCCTGGTACAGTGCTTTATAATTTTAGATTTCTAAATTTCTGTATAAATATATGTAATTCTTTATTCTTATTTTTAAATATTTTTCCATATTTTATTATTTATTTTTTTCTTTTTTTCACATTCTGTAGGGATTTATAGTTTAACATATCAATGATTGATGGAAAATACTTGTTTCATATTATGTCTAAAATGTTTGATATTCAGACAGATAGTGAGGTTAAGCTCAAGTGCCTATGTTATAGGGTAATAATTTCATCAGGCTTCTCTTATGGAAGGTTAACAACTTACATTTGCAGGGCAAAATACTAGAGGAAAAGGAGGGTTGCAGCGATAGCCAACATTGTAGGCCTAGCCATTAAAGGTCAGTGAGGACTCAGGACATAAGAGAACCTGTACTGTAACATCCTGTAACTCGTTGGTGTCCCAAATTTTCTGAAAAAAAGAGAATATGGGGCCACTGAGGAAAGTGATCAATGATGTAGAGTGTGCCTAAGAAGGGTCACTTAGAGAGAAAATATTCTCTCGGTCTTTCACAGAGAGCAAATTGGTCAATCAATGGCTGTGACTCATCTGCATGGCTGACACTAACAAGGGACCAACAAATTGCTGTACAGGGTGTCAGGTAAATCCTGAGGGGATTTGACTGACCTTGTCAGATACCAAAGTTACATGTCTGATTATATAGGTCTCTCTTTATCTTGGTCTGAATCATCCAGCAAAAAAATATAAAAAGCAAGGTATAAAAAGTAAAGCCATGTTAATATGCTGAACTGTAAAATGCTCAAATCAACAACTTCTCACATTTCCAGTTTTACAGATAATCCACTGCTATTATGGACTACTGAACTATAGTGGATTATTTTCTTGAATTCACACACATGCAATATTTAAATGCCAATGGAATACCCATCTCTGACAGTAAACAAAAAAGAGTGATATAAAGGAAGGAACCTTTTATATCTTTATATACAATAGTTAGAATAGATTTACAGCTACTTTCTCTTAATTCAAAGAGAAGAAAGATTTGTACTAATAGTATTTGGGCAGGATATCATATCTGCATCTTGTTCTATGAATAACTACTATGAAGACAGCAATATGAAATGTATTAATTATTATAACTCTCCTACTAACCTGTTTTGAAACTGTCTTTTTGTTTCTCAATATATTTAATAAAAAATTCACTGACAGCATCTTGCATTATGCTTTCTTATTATATAAGGCACATTTTCCTTAATCATTCTCATTTTACCAGTTTTTCCACAATATGGCAGATTGAAAATTCTCACCCATGCTTTTAAAGAGTTAACATACATAACATCTAATCACTTTTTTTTCTGATGCAAGTCTACATTGATGGCCTGAAAGAATAGCTTCAAATACACCTGCCTACTTTAAGAGTAGCAGGATGATATCACAAAATGAATAGAGATTTAAATGGAACGTGTTTGTTTGCTGCCTGCTCATTGTTTAATTTTTAAAAAGAATTTCTTTAAGGTTATTTGTTTTTTATTTTGATTTTTTAGTAATTTCTATTGGTTTATTTAAAGGGACAGTTGATGCCTAATTGTTTGATCAATTTTGCATTTCTGTCTGGTAATCTGAACACGTACTTTGAGGATTTTTTAACTTTTGTGATTTGGATCAGATTCTCTATCTACAAAATTAGAAGTCAATGTGTTAAGAGGAATATGGTGGAATGATGCAAATATATCCCATTATATTTTGTGTATTCTTTTATTTTCTGTAGGAGCTAGGATATTTATATCTTCATTATTCAGACTTCTATGGATTTGATTCAGATTCAGCCACAAGATATGAAAAGTGAAAACTATGAGAAAGGAAAATATCTCATGTGTCTGCTCTTAATTTTAGGAAATGAGATACAGAATATTTTGTAGTCATAATAGAATGCCAATTGAAGTTAGTGCAGTTTAGTTTATTTGGATTATGGCTAAAACACACAATTGTTCTTGTGCATCGAGACATAATATCTAAAGATACTTGATTATAATGATTTGCTGAGGTAGTACTATGACTTTTTTGTGCCATACTATTACAAATCCTTGATTCTTTAAGAGGTATCAGTTTCTTCGATAGTCGTTTCACAGCACATTTTTGAAATACTTTATTAACCTACAACTTCAATCTAACAATTTTCTATGAATTTGTATGTAATTGATGGTCCATAAGCAAGACTTTCCTGATGAAACATTTGGTAACAAATGTTTAAAACATATTAGGTTCTTACTGAAATGAGAATTTTTAGTTACCTAATTCACTTTTGAGTTTGGAGGTTTATAGTAGCATTAGAAGATTGAACCATAGATAGTCTCTGACATTCAATGACCAAGTAATACTTGGATTTCTATGTGACACTGGTTGAGACTATAGAAGAGAAATTTATGGTCTGTATTTGAATCCATATTTTGCCATATATTAACTATGCAATCCAAAATCAATTATTTATCTTGCTTCCTCAATTTTCTTGTATGTATAATAGCACATTTTATATATATGTGTGTGTGTGTATATATATATATATATATTATAGCTTTGAAAATACATAAAAATAAAATGGAGTCTGCCAAAAAATGTATAAACACTTCAGAAAATGAAAAAAAATAGTGTGATGCTATTATAACAGATAGTGTTACCCTTGTATTGGAGCCCTAGAGGACTGTACATAGCTGAACCTCAGGGACTAATATGAAAATGCATGTGCAAAATCAGTGACCAACACTACCTGAGCAGCAGTTCACCATACTAATATATGTCTGGAAAGTGATGCCCAGCCAGGACTATGAGTGCCTCTTACAATTGTCAAGGATAAAAGTGATTTGTAATAATAATAGAGATGTAATTGTTATCATATTAGAATATATCTAACCAGACTGTGCTACTTATCTTTATCTTCTAAGATTATTTATTGAAATATTTAAAATTAAAATATTTATACAAGTTTTTTCTTTTCCTGATGCATATGTACATTTTTTGCCACACTCTGTATATTTTTTTGCCACACTCTGTATATTCACAAAGGCTAGAAGATGTTTTACATAAAGTATCATAATATTTATAAATATTATCATTACTACTGTTACTTTTATGCCATGTGGTTGTTGTTTTTCAAGAACTGTAAGTCTAAAATTTTACCTTAAATTTATGATAAGAAATTAGACTGTTAGTGCTTTCTAGGTACTAATGAAAGACATTAGATACCATAGGCAGAGAAAATAGAAAGTTTGCTATTCACAGGAACAGCAACATCCAGAATCACATTTATGTCTGTATCCCAATCCTCAATTCTTATTGCTAACAAAAAGAGATTAATTAGGAATATGCATGGGAAAATGAATCAAATTATGGGGAGGATTTCACTTTATGATCTTGCTTTCACAAAGTAGTACTGTTTCTAAATAAAACTTGCTAATCAGCCTGGGGTTTGAGAATCTTTATAATATAGTGTAATCACTTACAAAACAGAGATGTTATCCTTATCATACTAGGATATAAATAACTAGACTGCTACTTATCTTTATCTTCTAAGATTATTAATTAAAAATATTTAAAAAGATAATTTGTGACAAAGCCACACAGTGCCTTTGCTGATAGGATGGGAGGAAATGTAAGACATCCAAGAGAATTCTTTCTAAAACATTTGTTCCTTGTCCTTATAATACCTTGATGTCTGCTGAGTTTCTGCACAAGTGTAGATTGCACTTTCTACTGCTACTTTAGTAGATTGCACTGATAAATCTGACAGCTCAGATTGTATCTGCGAAATTTGTCTCATGTGGCATTTAAGTGAGGTTCCTATTAACAGGATGTACATAAATATTTTGCCCCATATATGAAATATGAAACTAAAAATTTAGTGCACAAATAACATCCATTCCAAGCAATCAAGTTTAAATGGCTTGATTTTGATTTTACTTTTGGAAATAATTGTGAATTTTAAACTGAGAAAATCATAAATTTAGGAAAAAACATACAGACATATGAAAGGTATGCATTTACTATGCTCTGGTTGAAATTCATTGCCAAATTTCAGATCTGGAGATTTCCGGTTGGTATTATATGCTTATCCTACACTATTTTTAGATATATAGATATTTTATATTCCATGTAATTAATTTCAAAACTAGAAAATTATGTAACTAACATGCAATTTAATAGATGAACCCTGACTTTGAAATTTAATATATTAAAATATGACTTTAAGCACCTGAGTTAGCTTGCTCCAAAGAAATTACCAGAATTCAGACCAAGTATAGGAAAACATAAAAGAGATTTAAAATGATAGAGGACAGAGTAGGAGCATGTAGTCTATGTCGAGTTTGCATTTCAAAAAGAGTAAAAATATGATGAAGAAATAAGAACTATATTTGTAAAAATGACTTGGAGTTTTCCAGAACTGATAGAATAATCTATGGATTCAGAAAATTGAGTGAATTTCCATAAAAATCTATGAAAAAGGCAACATGATAGATTAATGAAGAAAATAAATATTGTGCAATCGTAAGTCATTCAAAAGTGTAGAGGTTGACCCAGGAGCTTTCAATGAGGCAAATGTCTGTATTAAAGATGACTTTGAGCTGGGCACTCAGTCCAGGTTAGTGAAAAGAACTATGAACAGTGTTTTTCTCAATTATGGGTGTGAAACTCAATTTTGCTCAGTATAGGCTTATAAGTGAAATTTTGTCCAAAAGGCTCTCAAAAGATACCTCCACAAAAATAAAATTTATTATCAAGTGTTTCAATTCTATTGTTAGTAAAATGTTAGTTGAGGCTTCATCACTTATAAAGCATTACAAACTGAGGTTAAATATTATAGAAATTATAATAAAGTATGTTTCATAATAACAAGTCATTAAGAGTGACATTCCATGTAAACAGAACTTCATTATTCTAAGCAGAATGTGAAATTATATGGTCTTGCTTTCACAAAGTAGTACTGTTTCTTAAAACATGCTAATATGCTATTTATATTAAATATTAGATATGATGATTTCTGTACCAAGATTTCAAAGGTAGCATTAAAATTACCCAAATCACAATCTTTAAATGAATAAGAATCCAAACATAAATACATAATTAGTAGTACAAATTAGTATTGATTGTAAGTGGCAAAATCTAGCCCTTGAAAACAGATTTCTTTTAACATTGACTATTTTGTTTTTACTCAGATGCCAAGACTATTGTCTTCTGCACCTTTATGACAAAAATAAAGTTGTATTCACTTTTATAATATACACTTCAATTATTTTTCTGGATATGATAGTGATCTAGCATGTATTTATGGTGATAAAAAGTGAACAGTCAAAATAGATACTATATTTTCATCCTTCATCTTCAAAAGACACTCAAAATTTCAACAATGTTCCAGTTCCATTCTGGATCTGGCTATTTCTAATCCTCTTCTTTTGATTTTGTTACCACCACTGAACCCCTCATACCAATCATGGTACACTTACTGAATCTCCAGTAATCTGCATGCATCTGGAGAGACACTGCTTACATGGATCACCATGAATGCAGGATGCTTCCTATACTTGCATAGACTAAGTACAGTCAAAATTGAGAGTGAGTGTACATAACAAAACTTATTAATAAAAGGATTTTATTTTTTATTAATTATATTGAGAAAAAATAGTTATGAGACTTTCAAAGCTGATGAATAAGACAGTTTCAATAATTAATACATTATATATCATTGTCTTGCTAGTGCTTATTCATAATACAAGATGCAGATGTGATATCCTGTCCAAACACTATTAGTACAAATACTTCTTCTCATAGAGTTAAGAGAAAGTAGTTGTATGTCTATCCTATTTTGTATACACAGATACAAAATGGTCCTTCATTTATATCCCCTTTTCTGTTTAGTTTTGTCAAAGATGGATATTCCATTGCCATTTAAATATTGTAGGTGGGTGAGTTCAACAAAATATTTCAATATAGTTCAGTGGTCTATAATAGTACTGGGATATCTGTAGGACTGGCAATGTCAGAAGTTGTTGACTTGAGCCTTTCACAGCTCAGCATATAAATATGGCTTTACTTCATATACCACATTTTTTATACTTTTCTGTTGATGGTTAAGACTAAGATAAGGCAAGACCTATATAACAAGAAATGTAACTTTTGCATCTGTAAAGGTTAGTCAAATCCCCTCAGGACTTACCCTGAAACCCTGTACCACATTTTGTAGATCCTTGTCAGTGTCTGCCATGTGCATGAGTCACGGCCATTGCTTGACAAATTTGCTCTCTGTGAAAGCCTGAGAGAATGTTTTTTCTCGATGTGACTCTCCTTAGGCACACTCTGCATCATCGATCACTTTCCTCTGTGGCCCCATAATTTCTTTGATCAGAAAATTTGGGACACAACTGAGTTACAAGATGTTACAGTACAAGTTTTCCTATGTCCTGAGTCCTTACTGACCTTGAAAGTCTAGGGCCAAAATGTTATCTGTCTTTGCAGCCCTTCTTTTTCTCTAATTTTTGTCAGCAAAATTAAGATGTTAACCCTTTAAAAGAGAAGCTTAGCAATATTATTACCCTATAGCATAGGCAGCATAACATAGCATAGCATTACTGAACCTCACTATCTTTTTGAATATCAGATACCTTCGATATAATATGAAACAGGTATTTTCCATCATATATTGATATTTTAAACTTTAAATCTCTACACAATGTTAACAAAAAAAGACGAGAATGAGAAAATATTTAAAATAGGAATAAAAAATTACTTATTTTGACACAGAAATTTAGAAATCTAATCATATACAACATTGTGGCAGGATAGTCTTATGATTTTTTGCTTGTCTCTTGTTTCATTTATTACCTTTTTTAAAAACAAACATTTACTTGAGAGACAGTATAGCAGTAATTAATATGACATGACAATCAGTATATATTTAGAAGAACAGAATAACAGACATTCCAAGCATGACGCTAGTCTTACACATTGCTATCTTCAGTGCAGTTGCTTAGTTAACAGGTATCAGCATACATAGTTGGTCAGGGAGAGAATCCTACCAGTTAACTGCTAGTTTCAAAAACCTGCTGAAGATTCTCAGCATCATTGCCTTAACCAGCCTGTGCATATGAATGTATGATTTTGCCCCGTCATGTTTCCTAGCTTTTCTCCTTATCCTTTCTTTATCATTTAATCCTTAAGTTGTTGCTTTCCTTTTAATTGTGTTATACCTTTCCATTTTTGTTTCTTCTTTTGAGAAGATTAGGAGACTATATCATATTTGCACATATAGGTCTAGTTTATTTAAGATAATATTTACTTCCAGGAATTATTTATGGAGTCATTGTTTCTCTTTCATTTTCATTACAAACTGTGAGGGTATTGGTTTAAAATCTTCCCTGAATTTCTTGTAGATTTCAGAACTTTCATTTTTTTTTACTTGTTTTTTGTTTAATTTTTTCTTTAATTTCATCTGTGACCCATTGGTTGTACAGAGCAGTGTTATTTTATTTACATATGTTTATGGATTTTTTTTTGCCATTTCATTCATCAATACTTTCCAGTTTTTCTAGTCAGATAATATAGATGGGATAACTTCAATTCCTTTGCCTCTACTTAAGCATGCTCTATCTGCTACTATATGGCCTATGTTTGAGAATGTCCTTTGTGCATCTGACAAAAATGTGTATTCTGATGTTGTTGGGTGGAACACTCTGTAAAGGTCTACTAAAATAATTTTCCCATAAGTTTGGCCTACTTCTGTTATTTCTTTGAAGATTTTTTGCCTAGTTGACCTCTTTGTGACCATGGAATGTTAAAGTCCCTCATTACAACTGTAGTATTGTTCATTTGATTTTTCATGTTTATTAATATTTGTCTAAAATAGTTGGATGCTCCTATATTTGGTACTGCTATAATTTGTGTCTAGTTGTCCCCCCAAAGCTTCATGCAGTCATGGGGCAGCTTCCCGACTTTGTCATTAATTCTTGAACCAATGCTGGGATTATGTTTATGAATGCTACACCTGCCCTGGGACAGATAATCTGTATTAAATTGTAAGGAAGGAATAGAGGCTTTGTAGCTGCTGCAGCTGCTGCTTCTCCCTTTGCTCTTTGTTGTTTTCTTCCCCATGAATGGTTGACTTCTGCCATGTGCCACTCTGTCTTGGAGACAGCCGGGTGTGGAGTGAAACCTTCAGTACCCATGACTTGTGTAAACCTTTCCTTCTTTAATTTAGTGTGTTGTGTATCTTGTCCCAGCAACAAGAAAAAAGTAGCTAAGACAAAATTTGGTACCAAGATTGGGGTTGGTATTATGACTATATACCTGATGCTATGTGACTATATACCATGTGGATTATGAGCCTGTGGGAATGGTTCATGGCAAGAGCTAGGAAGGTTTGAGGGATATCATATTCAAGAAAAGTAGAGCCTTTGGCTCTTATTTGTGGGAGATTCTGGTCAGAGCTCAGAAGCCCAGAACACTCATAAACCATCCTGCATGTAAAGACCATGTTAGGGAGGTTTCTTCTGGGAAGAAAGATTGCACTGGTTGTTGGGCTCCAGAAAATGTGTGTTCTGAGTTGACAAAAATCTTGTTTGCATTTTGATCATGTCCAGAGGCTTTGCCTGAGACTGAGATTAAGTGCAGAAGACTGGTTAATCTGGCAGAAGAAATTTTAAGACAGTCGAATGTTAAAGTGGCATGATTGTTGTTGGCTTTTAGTCAGATATATGTTGAGAATCAAGAGCAAAGAACCCAGGAAGATGATTTAAAATGTTGAGTTTGTCAAGAAAGGAAGCACCAATATGGATTGCAAAGGTAGAGCTTTGGCAAAGAGGGTTTCCTTTGTTAGGAAGGAAGAGGAGAATAGAGGGGATGGCCTGAGGGTATCATCGGATTTGGAGGCAGGTCTCCACCATTTGCAGCCTCAGAAGAGCAAAGGAGAAAGATGTAGAGTGCCATGTTCCAGAATGGTTGCAGCATAGACAATTTGTTCCTTGGAATCAGAGTCAGAATGCTCAGCAATCTAGGCACTCAATGCCTGTAACCAAGAGAACAGAACACCTGGTTCCTGTTCCAGCTGGCAGCAGACTTTGGCATCACCCAGGTGGCATTGGTTTTAGGTGCTTGCAGAGTGCAAAAGTACTGAGGTTAAGGAGGCTTCAGTCTAGATTTGAGAAGGCCAGGGAGGCCAGGCAATGTACCCCTGAGTGGGCATTTTGTGAAGCAGAGAGTGAGAAGCTTAACACGTAGTAGAAACCCCAGAAATTTGGAAAAGTCAGGAAGGTGGATCATCTAAGAAAAGATGCAAGAAAAGAGCAAACCCATCCTAGAAGGAATCCTCGGGAGCTACCAACAAATGCAGTATAAAGGTAGAGCCACATGGAGCTCACTATTTGCCACAAATTGCTTCAGATGTTTCACTTAGAACTGCCGGACTTGATGTTGGCCCTGCTGGAATTTGGACTTGTGTTGGACCCAATGCATTGTATTTCCCTGTTGTTTGCAACTTTTGGAATGGTAATGTTTTTCTTGTACTTTTGAATGTTGGAATGTTTAACTTTTTATTTATATAGGGGCTCACAGACAAAAGTGCCTTAGAACTTAGAGGAGACATGGGAATGGACTTTTCAGAAATGCTGAAACTGCTAGGATTTTGTCAACTCTTAGAGGTGGACTACAATGCCTATTTCGTAAATGGATGTGCATGAGTGTTGGAGGTTCAGGTGTACAATGTTATGGTTTGTGTCTAATTGTCCTCCTAAATCCTCATGCAGTTATTAAGTGGCTTTTAGAGTTTTTGATTAATTCTTTACCAATGCTAGGATTATGGGTATGAGTGCTACACCCACCATGGGGTAGATAATCTATATTACAATGTAGGGCTTGCTAGCTATTGTAGCTGTTGCTTCTCCCTTTTCTCTTTGCTGTTTTCCACTGCTGAGATGGCTACCCCCTGCCATGTGTCATTCCACCTTGGAGCCAGCTGAGTATAAACTAAAACCTCCTCCACCTGTGACCTAAGTAAGCCTTTCCTTCCTTAATTTGGGATGTTGAGTATTTTGTCCCAGCAACAAGAGAAAAGCATCTAAGCCAGGTACATAAATATTTCTGAGTATTATTTCCTCATCTCAAAATTTTCCCCTAACAAGTATGTAATGACCTGCTTTATCTTTTTTGATAAATCTTTGTCTGAATCTCACATTGTCTCCAAATGAAATAGCAATAACCACTAAGAAGATAACAATGTACAATGTATTGATTATCAAAACTGTCTTTTATTAATCAACTTTGAAACTGTCGCATTCATATTTATTTCTCAAATTAAAAAATAAAAAAATAAGAAATAAATAAATGAAATAGCTAGCCCTGCTTTTTTTCTGGACTCCTGTTGTATGGTATATTGTTTTAGATGCTCTATGAATTTATTTTCGAGTTAAATGTTGGTAGTATATAGCATATTGTTGGATAAGATTTCTTGATCCATTCTGCCAATGTGTTTATTTTGATTGGGAAATTGATGTCATTTACATTGATGGTTATAATCCATATGTGTTTGCTTATCTTTATAATGTTATTTTCCCGCTATTGGTTCCCAACTTTTCTTCACTTTATAAGTGCTTAACTTGCTTGATGATTTTCTTTCTGTTGTTGTTCTGGGAATTGTGGTCATTTTTATCCCTACCTAAAAAATCTTTCAGTGACCTTTAAGTGCTGCTTTGTTGCTCCTAAATTTCTGTAGCTGTTCTTTGTCATGGAAGTATCTTAAGTCTGCACTAATTTTGAAAGATAGTTGTTCAGGATAAATCAATCTGGCTTGGAAGTTGTTTTCTTTCTGGACCTGAGAGTTTGTGTTGAGATGATACTTCTTTGCTTCCCTTCATAGGTGACCTGTTTCTTTTCTCTAACTGCTTTTAACATTCTGTTCTTTTGATGAATTTCTGGTATTTTGATTATTCTGTGTGTCTGTAGATTTCTCTTGGTTATGGACAATTGTAATTTCAACTCTTCATTTCTCTGTATGTGAGGTTCTTTTCCCATGCCTGACAGATTTTCTTCCATTACTTCTGCAAATAGTTTTTTTTTT
>NDGN011355893.1:0-10763 GCA_002564285.1 Tympanoctomys barrerae | reverse complement strand
CAATCTCCCAGCACCACATGCCAGCCAGCCCCGCCCCCCTGGTGGGCTGAGCTGGCCACACACCCACAAAATAAAGAAAGAAAAGAAAGAAAGAAAGAAAGAGAAATTTAAAAAAAAATTAAAGTATAGGTAAATAAACACAAATAAAAGGCTCAGGAAGTAGCTCAGAGCAAAAATCCTGGGTGCAATCCCCAATACAAAGACTCTCACACTTGGAAAGGGGAACTCCAGTGAAAGAAGTTCGGGCACCCTACACTCTAGTTAGTGCTCACAAGTGTTCATGTCCCTTCCTCCCTCGGCATAGGCACACGTTCTATTTCACTGTGTTCGCATCCTCGAACACGCCTAAGGTAACGTCTTGCTTTTCTCACTGGACACTTCTAAGTTTCAGTAAGATCAGGCCTGCTTAGAAATGACTCTGTGGGCCACTGCCAGTCCCCAAACTGTTTATGAGCAGTTAGCGATAAGGAGCCTGCTCCAGAGTGTAAATCAGCTGGGTCATAGAGTGTGCTGTTTGGCCCGGCTGACATTTTTTTTTCCCTAGAATTCATCTTCCACACTGGAAGCAGGGCATAGATTTACACTCAAGCATAAACTCTTGTGGGTGGCAAGAGTTAGCAATGTGTGCACCAGTAACTCAGCGCAGTGCCTGGGCACATCATATTTCTTGTGAGTATTTGGTAGTGTCTTCTCAATGCACCACAGTTAATTAACCCTGTCCTGTTGTTGGACATTTGGGCCATTTCCCGGTTTTTGTTATGAACACAGCAAGGCTGGGCACACGGCGCTTGTTTACTTTGGTCACTCCCTCAGGCTCTAAGGATCTCAAATCTGAGGCTAGAGAAGCCACAGGACCTCTGCAGGGGCACAGTGGGAGGGAGAGGCCTGCTGACCCGCAGGCCCCCTGTTCCTTCCTCTGGCTGGGCTGCTTTTCCTACAGAGCAGACTTTCCATCTCTTTCATGATTTTCTTTACCAGGTCACAAGCTTTTTGCTGTTGTCTTTAGGAGCTGGAGACAGAAATCCTTCTGGAATGTCCTGTGCCTTCTCCCTCCAAGTTCCCGGCTTTGTTCAATTGTTCACCAGAAATTCCTGCCCTGCTGGGAGGGGCTCAGGAGACACTTGAAAAGTTTACCCAAAAATGGTGGGAGAGGGGCTGGGGATGTAGCTCCAGGGCATGGTGCCTGCCTGGCAAGCCTGACGTCATTAGTTCAATTCCTGATACCAGGAAAAAAAATAAATTAAAAAGGGGTGGAGCCTCTTGGGCACAGGGCAAGGCCTCTGGCCATCTCAGCTCCGAAGAGGCAGTGCAGGTGCAGTCCAGGGGGAGCGGGTGCATGCTTCCCATGTGGGGCCCATGGGAACAGGAGTGTATAGATGGAAAGGCAGTAGGGGGTGACCTGGGGCTGAGAAATAGGGTGAAGGATGGGTGGGCAAAAGCTCAGAGGGTCAGGTTCCGAAAGGAAGGAAGGTTAGGGTGGGACAAATGTCAGGCGCAGGCTGTGTCTCTCAGGCACGCATCGCTGCTTGTAGGAGCAAGCAGTGTAGCTCAGTGACAGAGCACTTGCCTCCTGTGTGAGGCCACAACTTTGAACAAACAAAGCTACTTACTTTCTAGAATCCTAGGAGAGTGATACTGCTTGAAAAGGACCACAGTGGGGTCAGGGATGTAGCTCAGTGGCATAAGCACCTGCCTTTCAAGTACAACATTCTGAGTTCAATCTCTAGCACCACACACACAAAAAAGGACCACAGTGGATTTCTTAAAAAAAAAAAAAAAAAACTTGAGAAGGATTTTTTTTTTTTTTTTGGTGGGGGGAGCTGGCTAAGGCTACCTTAAGGATGGATCTGGTGCAGCATGTGGACCTGGGGATCAAACCGTGGTCCCCTGCACCTGAGTGAATTTGCCAAAGTAGCTGCTTTAAACAACTGAGCTAACCTGCAAGACCCCTACAGTGGATTTCTTTTCTTGGCAGAACCAGGGATTGAACTCAGGCCCTTACACTTGCCAGAGAAGTGCTTATTCCACTGAGCCATCTCCCCAGCCCTGGATATCAATACATTAAAATAATGTCAGTGTCATGCCTTGGTACCAAATGATACCAAATGATACAGGTTTGCTGGAGTGGACAGCTGAGCCCATAAGTGGCTTTTGAGGAAATTTCTCCCTTTGTTTATTACTTGCTAGAAAGCACCCATTCCTGGGTTACTTTCCCTGCTTAGGGCACTGGTATTGAGGGGCAGCCCAAACCTCCAGGTCAAACACTTTCCTTACTTTGTTGAATTTACTGCCTATTTTGGAAGCCAAGGTTTACCCCTATTTCTCTTGGAATCAATTCAATAAATATTAAGAAAGACATTGCATTTTAGATGGTCGAGAAGGTGTGAAGAACACTGTGGTTCCTCGATCAGGCTGGCACTGGCTGAGAGGCACAGCGCAGTTCTGCTACTTACCAACTGCAGAAATTTGAGTGAGTCACTGCCTCTCTGAGCCTCAGTTTTCCCCTGTCAAAATCGGGCTACTAAAACCTAGCCTGGTGAGGTGGAGAGAGTTGATTGCCTGTTTCCGCCTTAGCAGCAAGCCCAGCGCACTGCGTGAGTGCTTGGTGACCTACAATGTCCTCCTGCAGGTGTGAAGGACTTTCCTTGACCACCCCTGATCACAGGGACACCTAAGCCACTTCTATACACAAAAGAGACAGCTGAGCAGGCCGCCCTATTGTTCTACAGCCAGCTTACTGCTTCCTGTTTACACGGGCCCGGCAGATGCACTGCTGGAGCTGTGGCGTGGGGACTTCCGATAGCCCCTGCAGGGCTGCGTGGAACAGAGGAACTTCTCTAAGTACCAGGCTTATTTTCCTCTGGACTCAGGCTCAGTCATGTGGGAATGGACTGGTGAGAAGTGATTGTCCTTCCCTGGCCGGAGTCTGGGTCAAGGGCAGAGATCCTATTGTCCCTACAGATTGCAAGCCAGCCCCTTACCAATGGGCAAACTTCGCAGTGCACCTACAAGGCACTGGGCCTTGTAATGACATCTGTCATACCAGGAGCCCCCACTGTGTATAACTGTGAAGGTTGTCGTTCTTCTTCTTCTTCTTTTTGTTTATTTTTTTTATATTTTAAGGAAGGGTCTACAAGGTATTCAGGATCTTACTACTAGATCGGACCCATAGTGATCTGCCTGTTTACAGCCTCCCAAGAGCTGGGATCACAGGAGTGCACCGCTAAGCCCAGTCTCAATTGCTGTCTCAGTGCACCTAGGGGGCAGAGCCAGCATGGCAGACCATGGGATGGAATCCCTGGCCCCTGCACCTTCTTGCAGGTGCTTTAATCTGCTGAGCTATTTGGCTGGCCCTACGGTTGTCATTCTTGGTGCTCATTTGCAGGTAGTATCCTATAATGACAGTGCCAACTGTTTTTCAGGAGCCATTCTGTCCTGTGCACTTCATCAGAATCATTTGTAGCTGACCTCTCTGCCTCAGTCTCATCTGAAAAATAGGGACAGTAGTACTTTCCTTAAAGAACTGATTCGAGGATTAAATGAGTAAATGAATCCAAAGGACTTCCAGCAAAACCTGGCATGTAGCCAAGAGCTTATAAATGTCAGCTGGGATCTTTGATATTATTAGCTATTGAAATATCCAAACTATGAAGCAGGTAATCAGCCTTAGAGTAATGGCAATTACTACAACTGCATGCATGGTGGGCGCAAGGACCTATAACCACCATGGACATAAAGATTGAGCTCCTGTTGTGAGCAGGACTGAGTTAGCTGCTGACAACCTCAAGAGCAGTGCCCTGGCCAAGTGGCTTCTACTCTATACTTGGAGAAGCTGGGCCTTTTCAAAAGCGAGGATCCCTAGCAGAGCAAGGAGAAGTCAGCTTTCATGCTGCAGAGCCAGGTTCCCACAGACCTGGAGTGGGAAGCCGGGGTTAAGTGGCTGGACAGAGGGCTCCAGGATTCTAAAAAGCTGTGTTGCTGTGTGTTTATCTGGGTGCAGGAATAGGTGAGGACCCATTGGACAGAGTCACAGGCTGGGGTGCTAGGGGCTAAGGAGGGCGTGTGCTTTGTGCTCTGTTTGGCCCACCAATGAGCTCCCTTGGAATACAAATGTGGGAGAATTCAGTGACCAGGAGTTTGGTGCCTTCTTCCATCTGCTCATCGGGTGATGATCCCATGGGGAATGCTCAAGGTTGTTGTCTTCTCTGCTTGGCCACAGGGCCAGGCCACAGCAGGCCACTGTCCTCAAGTGCCAAAGAATTTTGCGGGCCCCCAGGTTCTGCTGTATCTCAAGGTCAGTCCCGTTCCACACTCTAAGCTGCTACTGGCCTTCGTGTCGTCAAGGAGACAGGAGGGCTCTACAACAGAGATCAGGTCTGAAGTTTGCAACCACATGGAAATGGGCACCGAGGGCTGAAATGTCTGCGCAGCCTGGGAGGTAGCTGCGGATCTAGGATCCAGGGGGACAAGATCCATCATCCAATTGGGGTGCTCTAAGCCTGGCTGGTGACAAGGGGAAACACAAAAACTTCAGAGTCAAGGGGTCCCTCAGAAAACATCGGAGCTTTGCATACAGTGCTCTGCCCAATTCACAGATGGAAAACTAGAGGCCTGGAGCTGAGAGAGCTAGGCTGCTCCAGGTCTCCAGAGTCCCTCCGGCAGTAGGACTGTGGGCAACTTACTGCCCTGTGGGCTTCTCAGCACCTGAGTCCTCAATGTGCTGAGGGAATGTTCTCCAAGCCATCAATGACAAGAAATCCAAGATATAGGGAAAAGGGGCCCACGTGGTCCTGACCCACTCAGTCTTACCTTGCCCAGATGGAAACCTTCTGGGCAGTAAGCTCCCAGGAAGGTCTATCCTCAGTCCTGCTGCCACCCTGGTTACCTGTTCAATGCCTGTCCCACTACTTAGGGCTTCTTATGCCTACTGTAGGCCATGGTCACCAAAATTACAGCTTTCAAAGAATAAATACGAACCAAGCTCAGTAGTACACACTTGTTCCCAACTACATTAGAGATTGATACAGAAGAATCATAAGTTTGAGGGCAACCTGGGTAACTTAGCAAGGCCCTCTCTCTTAAAAAACAAAAAGGTTTTGAGAAAGCCTGGGGGTGTAGCTCAGTGATAGAGCACCCGCCTAGCATGAAATTCAATTGGGTTCAATTCCCAGTTCTAAATTACAAAATAACGAATATGTGTAAAGTACTTAGAAGCTGCTGCCCTATGTGTGCCATTATTACTATTGTTACCCATTTCTGAGACCTGTGGGCTTCATACCCAGCCTGCAAGTTTTTAATTGGTTGCTAACAAAGATCAGATCCCAAAGCCAGGTGTGGTGGTACATATGCACATCTTGAGTAGTCCCAGCTACTCACAAGGCTGAAGCAAGAGGATGCTTGGATCCAGGAGTTCAAGGCCAGCCCGGAACCCCCCTCCCTACCCCCTGCCTTGAGAGCCCCAGCTTTCCTTGTGGAGGCAATGACTCATTGGAGAGCCAAGTAGGGACCACGTAGTCTGTGTTCACCTGGCCAGACTCTCCACCACTCTCTGCTGCCACCAGCCCAGTTCGTTCATCAACCTTTGTCCCCAGAGACCCTTGAGATCTTTCTTTTTAAATTTTTAAAATTAATTAATTAATTTGATACAGGGTCTCGCTATGTAGTTCAGACTCATAGTGATCCTCCTGTCTCAGCCTCCCCAGCGCTGGGATTATAGGCGTATGCCGCCGTGCCAGGTTTTGGTGGTTGGCTCAGCATGCCCAGGGGGGCCAGCATGCAGTACTGGGGATCTAACTCAGGTCCTTGAGCTTGCCAGGCCGGTACTTAGACTGCTGAGCTATCTCCCCAGCCATTCCTTGAGGTTTTTCTTTGTTTTGTTTTTGAGATAGGATCTTGCTATATAGCTCAGTCGGGCCTCAGACTCACTATGTAACCCAGGCTGGCTTTGAACTCACAGCAACCCTCCTACCTCAGCCTCTTATGTGCTGGGATTACAGGAGTACGCCATGGTGACCTTTGAGTTTGTAACCCACAATCAAAATGGTTATTTTCCCCAGCAGAGCCTTGAAAGGTGTATTTCGCCACAATTTATTTCCTACAACTGCAGCCTGATAGACATGTGTCCACTGTACAATTGGTGTCAAGGTCACCACCAGGTGGAGGGTTTGGAGTTGGGCTCTGGGGCACTCCAGCCTGAGCGAATGGTTTCCCAGACCTTGGGCAGATGACTTAAGAACCCATTGCCAAACAAAGGGAGCTCAGGCAGCTTGGTGCCTGACCTGGGAGGGGTGAAGCTCTGGCTCTGAGGTGGATGCTGGTCGCTCATGCTGGCGGAGCTGGCCAGGCACTGCAGGGCTTTGGCAGCCCCCAGCAAAGGCACCACACAGGTGCTGGCGGTGGCTCTACCAGAGGCGGCCGTGCTGCTCCTGGGGCTGGAGTAACCGCGGGACAAGGGTTCCAGGCTGTCCTGGTAGAGAGCATTAGCAGCTCGTTCCAGATAGTTGACTGCAAGCCTGGGCAGGCTCAGCCTTTGGGAGCCGTTGTAGAAGGCATTGGTTGATCGGTCCAGGTAGTTGATACCCTCGATGAGCTGGTCCAGGAAGCTGGGGTTGGAGGGGCCTGAAGGACAGTCGGTACAGAGCAGGTAGTAGGGGCTGTTGCTCTGATCAGTGGGCTTTCTGACCACCTTGGGTCCTCTCTCCAGGTGGCTGCTCTCTGCAAACTTGGGGTTGTAGGGCTGGCCCTTGCAGGGAAAGGTGGAATTCAAGGGCTGCTCTGAGTGGCCACTGCAGGCGCTGAAGTCCAAGCCGTTGCAGGTACGCATGCGTGGGGCCCTGCTAACCCCGTTTAAGCTGTGGCCCTGGGTCCAGCCTGGAGCTCCAGGTGAGAAGGATGCATAGTTAGGATGGCCCGCATGGCTGTAGGTGTTAGAATGGCTCACCTGGCGTCGCGACATGGTCCCAGCACTACTGATGACACTGATGGCTGACCTGTGGCAATGTCTGGAGGTTGGTGGTTACCTGACCTGGAAAGGAAGGAGCCTGGTTAACTTGCCAGCCCCCTCTGGGCTTTTCCTCCAGGGTCCGCTCTGCTCCGAGAGGTCCAGAACTACCCTGTTTCTTCACCTACTATTCCTCCCAGGCCTGGGGGATCTCCAGCTGCAAACTGGACGCCCTCCTCTGCAAAGAGCACAAGAGATGGCAAGAGATGGGAAAGAAGTCAAGACTCCCATAAACACAGAGCCCAAAGGACCATCTAGGAAAGGGAGACAGTCTTGCTATGTTGTCCAGGCTGGTCTTGAACTGTAGCCCACACTGGCCTCAAACTCACAGCAATCCTCCTGCCTAGACCTTGCCTTGCCCATTTCTGCTTTTGTTTTTACTTCTAGCTTACATTCTGAAATTCCCAATCATGTTTGATGAAAGGACTCGAGGAAACTACAAGATTCGAATCTAATGGAGAAATTCCAGGCAGAGACAGGCTTTCGGTGCTATGGAGCAGCTAGCTAACCAGCTGTGCTGTGTACCCCAGTACTGAAAATACATCTTGGCCTCCAACAGGACACCATATTCCTGCTTGCTGTGTGCTCAGCCCTTCGCCTTAGACCTAAGGTGCGTGAGTCAACTCATTTAACTCCTACCACGGGTCAAAGAGGTAGTGAGATTGTATCCCCAGGGGACAGATGGAAGAAACTGGTACTGAGAGAAATGATGTCCCTGCCCTCTGACCACACAGCCAGGGTGACAGCTCGGGAGTGTCACTGCTGTAATGGCAGTGTGACTGTGGCTTCCTTCTCCACACCTGTCCTGCCTGCCTGGATGAGAACACAGGTGGAAAGAAGCCCAGTGGAGAAGGGTTCTAGCTAATCCCCGAATTGTTGATCCTGACTTCAGGGATTCCATTTGAGGGTGGGGGCGTCGGGCACCAAGCCTATACTTGGAGCTGAATTTGTGAGCTCAGAACCTGCCAAGCTATGCGCTTTGATCCTCTTGGGTGGTGCCTGACTCCCTCAAGCACTCTACCAGAAAAGGGGAGCAGGCTTCCTGCTCTTCCTGGGCCCAGAGTGGGGACTTCAAGGAAAATAAGACCTGGCCAAGCCAGAGACTCCCTGCCCGCCTGTGGGGTCCACCCCCTCTTCCTGGCCTGCCTGGGCCCAGGCAAGGGCAGTGTCATCCCATTGTCCCTTGCTTCCCTGATATTAACCCCACCCCCTCTCCAGCTGGAACAAGGCTGTGATTTCTCCCCTACCACACCAGAGCAGGCTCCTGGCCATGCCTGCCTTATGCTAACAGAGGAGTATTTGAGCCCACCCCTCCCAGGAAACAGCTGCCTGCCCCTCTCCCAGCCCATGACCCCCTCTCAGCTGCCCTTGTCCTTTGGGTCTGAAATGGGCAGAATATCCAGACCCTGGCCTCTTCCTTTCCTGGATCAACTCTCCTACCCCCCACCCTGAAATATCAGAGGTGACTAGAGGCTGGTGCCAGAGACCCCACCCTTCCCGTTCCGATGGGCCCAACCCCATGTTCCCTAAAGGCCTGCTGTCTCACTGTGTCTCTTCAGAGGCAGATGACATAGACCTCCTCTGACTCTCCACTGGGGATTCCTGTATGCTGCCACTCCAGACTGCTGGCCATGTCATAGAATCATGGAATCCTAGAGCTGGGAGGGGCCGCCAGGGGTCATCGCAGCCAGGCCCCTGCCCTGGAGCCAGAGCCACTTTAAGCCTGCCAGGACAGATGGGCCCTATTTTTGAAACGAGGCTGGGTGGCTGTTTTCCAGTGTTCCTTGTTGTTTTTCTTGTGTTGGGTTTGCCGCGAGCCAGGAAGTTTTATGCTAGCTTAGAGACAACTCCTGTTCACTGTAGTCAGCATGAATTTCTCTCTTTTTTTAAACTTCAGGTCACCAAACATTTATCAAATCTCCTTCAAGCTGTATCCCTTTGGGTGACCCATTCTTGGACATGACAACAACTTCATTCTTCTCTTCTTGCCTCTTCTGGTGCAGCCAACAATCCCACGTTGAGCACCTACTCTGTGTGGGACTCTGCTAAGAGCCTGAGAATCTCAAGGGCACAAACCTCCATGTTCCTTTTGGAACTGCAAGCCCCTCACTGGGGCCTGGTCCACAGGGGCCACGGAAGACATGTGTGTTGAATGAACGCCCAGAATTCTCTTGCAAGGTCTCATCACATTTCCCAGAAAGTCTTCTCTCCATGATATTCTTCCCTCAACATTGAAAATACAGTTTGGGGCAGTTGTGGAGAACTTCCCTAGTGTGTGTGAGGCCCTGGGTTCAATCCTCAGCATTGCAAAACAAACAAATGACCCCAAACAATTCAGTTTTTTGCACAAATTCTCAAATTTCTTGAAAATTTATGAACTCTTGAATGTGCTTTTTCACTCAAACCCATCAATTATCAATATTTTTACCACATTTATCACTCTACCCACACACACATTTATTTTATTTTCTTATTTATTTTTTAATGTATTTGGTACAGGGTCTCACTATACAGCTTGTAGAGATCCTCCTGTTTTCAGCCTCCCCAGCACTGGGATTATGGGCCTGCACCACCATGCCCAGTCTTCATGGCCAGCTCAGCATGTGGTGCTGGGGATTGAACCCCGGTCCCTGTACTTGCCTAAGCAGGTGCTTAGTCTGTTGAGCTATTTCACTGACCCAGTACTTTTTATTTTCTGAGTAAGCTTGCCAATTGCAGTGTCTCTTACTGAGGGTGACTTCAGTGTACAACTCTTACTCACTGGAAGAACAAGAACATTTTCTAACACAGGCATGCTATCATGATCAAACCCAGGATATTAAATACTGGTTCAATACTGTAGTCCAACGGATGGTCCATATTCGAGTGTCACTAGTGTCACTAGTCACTAGTACCCCTCAGAGGTACTTGATAGCAACTGTTTTTCCAGTACAGGACTGAGCTCAAGGTGGGGTACTGCATTTAGTTTTCATGTCTTCTTAGTCCCCAAACTTCTGGAAGTTTCTCAGCCTTGCTTGTCATTAATGATACTGATTGCCATGAAGAGTTGTTTTAGAGACTGTTCTCCAGCTCGGGTTTATCTGATGTGTCCTGATGACCAGATCCAGGATTTCTAAACACTTTGGCCCAGGATCTTCTGCTCCAGGCATGCCCCATACACAGCCAAAGAGCCTGAAGGGTCTTTGCCCCAGAGTAGGGGAGCTATGGTGGCTGAGACAAGGAGTGGGTAGGAGGAACTTTGAGGGCTCCCCAGAAATAGCGAAGTAGTATGGGGTGGGGGCTGAGTGAACAAGGAGAATGATTCCTTTTGGGGGTCTGAGCCAGGGCTTGGGTTGGCTCTGGGCTGGGGGCTGGGCAGGCAGGCACATAGCCAGGTAGAAGACAGGGCTACTGGGCTGTTTGTCCTGATGGTACCCAGGCATAGAGATCACCAGCCATTTCTGGCCTGGGCACTAACAGCCCGCTGGAAATAGCTCTAGGACAATTATTTCGGGAGGAATGTGCTATTTCTCCATCTTCCCAGACAGCTAGGCTGTGTCCCAGTAAGATTAGGAAAGTCCCTCTCTGGCCTTTGTGCTGCAGGGGACCCTCCAGGCCTGTTGAGGCCATGGAGGCCCTCAGAGGGGCTAGGACCTGAGGGCTGGGAGACCAGAAGCCCTCTTTCCTGCAGTGTGGATGTCTTGTCCTTAGATCTTTATTATATTTTATTTTATTTGTGTGTGTGTGTGTGTGTGTGTGTGTGTGTGTGGCCAGCTCAGCCCAC
>NDGN011355878.1:0-32001 GCA_002564285.1 Tympanoctomys barrerae | reverse complement strand
CAGCACCAAAGTTAACTGCCAGCCCGTGAGCATTACCCTGCTCCGCTCTCAGTACTGCTTTTTCCTGCCAACTCTTGACCCTTTGATCTGATCAATCCTCCACGTACTGGTGGCCCTCCTTGTCTGAAGCATGGTGCTTCACGACAACTGTAAGATCAAGAAACTCATCTTTCAGTGAGTGGTTCTACTGATAGTCTCTCTCAAAGAGATCTTGGCTTATTTTTTAGGTCCATGGGGGTGGGCTTCTATTGGAAAGGCTGTCTACCCAGAAGCAATGTGCCTTCTGCTTGGTAGTTTTTATTTTTAATTAAGGCATGAGAATGTGTTCCATAATCACCAGAGTTACCTTGGAGATGCAACAGCATCCAATTACTTGGACACCAGAGGCAGTTTGTTCCTTGAATCTGGCAATGTAGACCCATAAAACTAATCTACTACCTCTAACGTGGGCTATTTTTAATGGATTTAGCATCATTTAATTACACTAAGTGTAATTGCACTACCTTTAATCAACGGTTACTGCCTTTAATCAACAGTAAGAAGTAGATGAGCATGGAGCAAATCCCATGGCAGTGGCTGGAACTCTGTCCCCTGGTGCTTACCAGAGGTCCCTAACTGTGGTCCATCCTCTACCACATTCACAATGAGAGGCACAGGGGAGGGGGAGGGTACCTCAGAGCAGGCCTGGGGTCATCATGTTTGCTGCTGGCAGGCCGTTTAAATGTCAGGGAATCCATCTGCAAAGCTGTGCATAGCAATTAAGGATTTCTTGGAAATAGATCAGATCAACAAATTGGACACTTGCCACCTCTGAACTTACTGTGTGCCAGGCACTAAACTCTACTCCATATGGCTTTGTGTTGGAAAGGGGGGAATGGGGAGGTCGCAGAGTAAACTGCTGGTCGAGGGAAGTGACTTGGGCAACCTTGCTGCTGAGTATGTATGAAAAATGAGTCCTTTGCCCACCTTGCCAACCCACACCAGGCTGGCTCAGGTGTCATCAGGGAGCTTCCCTGAGCCTCCCTTCCCTCATCTGAATAAGAAGGGGGTGGATCAGAATGGCAATTCCAAGGGGGCTTTCCCGAGACCCCAACAGTTTTTTGGTCAGATAAACTCTAGAAGTGTACCTTGAAATACCTATCTCTTATTTGTGCTAATATCCATTGAAGAAGTTTTATGCCTATATCGTGTACCCTGAACAACTACTTTAAAGATAATAACATATAATATACTATTGTTCTTCTCTGATTTTGTTATCAAACTTTGTTTTACCATTTTTCCATAAAATTAAAAAAAAAATCTATCTCTTGGTGCTTGCAAAGTGTAGAAACAAACACACCAGGGAAGTTGCATTTCACCTGGTGTAAATAAAATCAATTAATATTCCTTGCAACTTTGTTCCACAAATGGCTTTGGAAAAACATTGGCCTTACTGATCCAGAGAAGTTCTTTTGACTCTGAGGTTCTATTATTTTGTATTTATGTCTTTTTAAATGAATTTTAGATAGCCATAGGGGGGAAATGGCCTGAGGATAGGAGATTAAGTGGGAAGTGATAGCTATCTGTGTTTTTATTGAACAAACTCTTATTTAAATTCTACAAGCCAGCTTCATCAGAAAATCAAAATCCTGCAAGCAATGTGAGGCTATTAGGAGTGACACACCATGTTCAAAAAGGTTCTCTTTTAGCCTTACAGTTAATAAGCCTTCCAGCAGGCCTAAGGCTGAGTTATCAGCTTTCTATGACGAACTGAGATAGAGGTATGTCCTGGATGGCCCTCAGGGTACATTGAAGAGATTTCTAGATTTGAGAAGATAAGACCTGCATATGAACTTTGGTTATCAGTTAGCTGAAAGGCAAGGGGATGTGATGCTATTTGGGTACACACAGGTCAAGGTTCAAATGTGGCTCCCAGAGGTAGCTGGGTAGCTAGTTGGGGGCTATTATACAGAAGCATTCCTGGGTGCAGGGTACCCAGGTAAGCCATCACACTTCTCTGGAGCTCAGTTCCTTCCTTACATGGGGAAAGGAGGTGACTTGAACTGGAGGAATTCCTAGTTTGTTTCCAGCTCCAAATACATCCGGTACTATCAGTAAAAGTAGTTCAAGTGATTTCAGGTCAAAATCTGTTCTATATTTTCTCCATTTTCATAGCTTTCTAAGTTGATTAATTTTTTTTTTTTTACCTTAGCAGAAAGTGCATTAAAGAATGTAAACAAAGCTCAGTTATGTGTCAGTGTCACTAAGACAAAAGAGAAGGTGCCTGGAAGCAGACAATCATGGACAATCAGTGCTGGGGGGCTGGTGCCCACTGGGCTTTAGTCTGTTTCTTGCCGCAGCAGATGGGAACGCATTTGTTGGTGTCATACAGTTTGAAGGAGAAGATTCTCCTTAACCTGCTCACCTAGAAGATATTTGCTGTTCTGCTCTATCCATGTTGCTCTACTGAAATCTGGGGGTGGGATGGTGGCCAAATGCCTTGGATGTGCTCCTGAACCTTAGAAGCTGAGGTTCATTTCAGGCATCTAGCAAGGTAGACCTGAGCCAGAGATAGAGAAAGAAAAGCATTTTCCAGACTGTAGCTAAGCAGCACTATGTGTGAATGTCTAGAGATACAAGCTGTGGGTTCAGTGTATGCTTGCTGTCCTTGGGTGGGTTATCCATTTGTCAGCTATCAATTCTTATTCTGCTCTCCTGGGCAGTCCTCTTCTGCCTGTTGCTCAGCAGCAGCCTGGCAGTGCAGGGGAAGGGACAGGAGCATGATCATGTTTTCTTTTGAAATTCCTGATAATTTTAGTCCTCAGTAGGTGTGATTATCAGTTTGAACAACACAATCAGGCTTTCTACCTAGTTGTGTGCATGTGTGTATCAGTTGGCTGGAGAACATAGGGTTCTAGAATTCTGGGAAGCATTGGGTTTGTCTTGTTTTCCCTATGGTCAGGCAAGCGGGGGGAGCACCTTGTCTTTTGTGTTTTACCTGAACCTATCTTCCCTCCCATCCTAGCCCCAGGATGAGCACCTAAGCAACTTCTGCCGCCTGCTGGGAGTGGAGCACAGCCAAATGGAGCACTGGCTGTGCCATCGCAAGCTGGTCACCACATCAGAGACCTATGTCAAGACCATGTCCCTGCAGCAGGTGGTCAACGCTCGCAATGCCCTGGCTAAACACATCTATGCCAAACTGTTCAACTGGATCGTGGAACACATCAACAAGGCCCTGCACACTTCCCTCAAGCAGCACTCCTTCATCGGGGTCCTGGACATCTATGGGTAGGCCTGCTCTACTCCTCCCACCTTTCACAGACATTTCAGAGGTCGCAAGAGCCTCAAGGGCTTCCTAGTGCTTTGCAACCAGGAGAGCTTCAATGTGTGGGTGCATTTTTATTTGTCATGATGGCTGAGGTTACTACTGGCTTGCAACCAGCGAGGTTAGGCATCCTACAATATGGAGGATAAACCTAAGGAAAAATAGGTCCTATAACTGCACCAGTAATTTCCCCATTCAAAAACCCAGTATGCATTCATTTTTAGTATAGGGAAACTGAGGACCAGAAAGGAAATGACTTGCCTACCCTCATATTGTAAGTTCCTGTCAGGTGTTGTGTCTCAATTACATTTTCAGTCAACCATTCAACTTTTTGGCTATACCATCAGTCAAGGTGGTGATTTTAATATTGTAATTTTGCCCAGTGCTATACAGATTTGTGTTGTATGATCATTCTTGAGGTTTCTGTGCCTTTCAGAATCCCAGGCTGATTGAAAGGACTGTGATATATAACTGTGTGTGTTAGGCAGGCCAAGGCAGCGTGGCATGGTAGAAAGTATACTTAACTGGCCACCAGGAAACTGGCATTTATATCAGATGTTGCCAGTCCTGAATGACTAAAAATCACAGTCCCTTTCTGGCTTTCAGTTTCTATAGCTGCAAATGAGTTGTGTTGTTTTGTATCGGGAATCAAACTTGCCAGGCAGGCTCTTGTGCCACTGAGCTACATCCCTAGCCCTTTAATGAAGTTTTGAGCCACAATCTCTGCATTTCTTTCCAGATACATCTACAATTATTTGAAGTCATATGAATGGGGTGATACTCCCTCTCCCCGTCTTTACTTACCCATGTCCTACCCTTTTTAAGCTAATAATGGGCTGGGGAGATAGCTTAGTAGAATAAGTGCTTGCCTGGCAAGTGCAAGATCCTGAGTTTAATCCCTGATACCACCAAAAAAAAAAAAAAAAAAAAAAAGCTAATAATAGATTAAATCCTGCTGAGTCTTTATATCCTAGAAATCTTGACTTTGTCTTAAAATAGAAACCACACATACAGAAGTTCAGCATTGAAAGAACAGTGGCCCATGGGGGGAAGGAGGAAGAATGAAACATGATTTCTGCCTTTGTAAAGGCTCAGCAAATATCTTCTAGGTGAGCAGGTTAAGGAGAATCTTCTCCTTCAAACTGCATGACACCAACAAATGTGTTCCCATATGCTGCTCAGGAATTAAATAATGCAAGGGCCTTTGGAAGAAACTGCCAGAGGGTCCATCTAAGGGTTTAGACTTTTGTGCTGTGCAAGTTTGAAAGGCCGGGGAGGGTGTGTTTGTTTGCATCATCAGGGAAAGTGAGAGTTGAGATGGGTTCTTGGAAGAAGGGAAAATGAAAAGGTTTTGAAGGAAGCCTCATGGCTGAGAAGCAAACAGTGGAGAATCGCCCAAGAGAGGTAGGTGAGAGGATGTGTCCTAGGGACACTCTCATCATCAGAGATTCAGCAAAGTGGCTGGATAGCCTTCCTCCTTCTGGTCAGTACAGCGCTCACTTTGCACTCAGTCCTCCAGCTGCTCTTGTGAGAGCGTGGGAGTCTGTGTTCTCTGGGAACCCAGTGTTTGGGTGTCCGTAATGGATTCTGTGTCATGCATCCCTCTCTCTCGAGTAGTTTCTGGAACTTGGATTTCCCACAATACTGACCTTCACTGCTGCATTCAGAGAGAAGATCGAGGCTGCAGCATCTGACCTGATTGTATAATCTGCCTACACAAGACTCTTAATTTACTGATGGTTTGGTTCAAAAGGACTAGTACACAGACTTGTGAATAGTGTGTGAAAATATTAGGACTTCACTGCTGCTGTTATGTAAAACAGCATGGCTCTGTTCCATTCATTTACATATTTTCTTAACAGTGCCTTCAGTTGAAGACGACTGTTGCTACCTTCCCAAGGATCCTGGGTGACAGTCTGCTCAGTGACAGGAGGACTCTGGGAGTTGGGCTTCTGGCTTGCTGAGTCTGCAGCTGTCACCGGGGCTCATGGAAGCTGGATTATTTTGCTTATATTTGCTATTTAATTTTCCTAGTTGAATTTATGTTTTCCAAGGTCTTGTGATTTCCCAAAAGAGGGACATACAGACATAGATTACAGGGCAATCTGATCTGTGATTGACAGCTATAGTTGTCACTACATGGGGTAACAATCCAGACACATGGTCCTGGTTTTAGTGCCAGCTCCTGACCCATGTGTCTCTTGTCTCTGAGCAGCCTACAGCTTCCTTTGAGAGCATCTGACAGCAGCTTCCAGGGAGTATAGGTTGTGACATGGGCCACATGGCATGTGGCCACTGACCAGCCCACTGAGGAACCTTCTTACCTCAGTGTTGGTTCCTTCTATTTCTTAAATCCTTGTTCTCTCTCAGAAGCTAATTTGCAGTTTTTGAAACTATGTCATAAAGTGATTTACTCTCCAGTTTTGCCTACATACATTCTGTCTCAGTGTAATACCAAGCTTATACCTTATAGGCAGAGGAAAAGAGAACAAAGTAGGTATGAGCTGGGATCTAAGTGAACAAGCTGGCAGTCTTTGGGCCCTGGTGCTGAGAGTGCCCTTGCAGACATTCCCTAAATGCAACACGCATGCTTCCCAGCAGTCTATTCTGCCAGAGACATCCTAACACTCGGGCCTACCCCAGGCTCTCTTCTGGTCAGAGACTGTGTCATAAAACCTCAGGAGATTAAAACCAAATGTTTGACCACCAGAGAGCAGATGGCTTCAATCTAGAGGATCTGGTCTGTCAGGTTAGTGACATCATTTCTTAATATGGGGGAAAAAATGAACTTTTGGTGAAAACTTAAAATATGTGAACTATTCCCTGTCATGTCCCTTTACTAGTTATGGTATCTCCTCTATTATACTCTTATGGACTCGGGCGCTGTCCAGAAACCCACTGAATTTCTGTATTTCAAAATGGCCATGTCTAGTTAGCAGAAGTGAGTGACACACAGGATAACCCACCTGTCCCTTGGCCTGTTCACCTCCCTTCCCTTTCAGGCTGACTCCCCTTATTTGGCTTTGTTCACATTCATGGAAGGTGGTTCTCTCTACAGAGAATCTGGTCTTCCTTGGGATCAGGGAAAACTCAAAACTGTTTTTAAAAATTTTTAATTTTCATATTCTTGACCACCACCACTAGAGAGGGAGCATATCACCTATCCATTATCTCTCATTCTTTCTCATCTGTGAGTGGGGTCACTTTGGTGCCCAGAAAAGATGCCCTTGGGCTGACCTGCTAGCTTGGATTTTCTTACTCCTTGTCCCTATAATCAAAACTGGAATCTGGAGAAAATAGGGAGAATGGTAGGATGTTTTTGAGTACAACAGACCCCATTTGTTAAAAGGGAACGAATAAGCAGATGTTTTCCTCTTGTTAGGTTAGAAATACATAAAGCTAGGAAGTGAAGCTGGAATTGTTCTTGTCACCCCCTGTGAATGAGCACTAATTTGTTCCACTGAGATAACTGTCCCCAGGTGAATTGCGGAATGTACCCGGTGTATTATTGGCCCAGCAGCCAGGCTCATTCTAAAGATGAAAAGGATTCAGTGCCATAGATGAGCTGCCCTGCATTTTCCATGAGTATTTAACATCTCACTAGAGTTAATGTCTGGAGTGAATAAACACACACACAAATGAACGAGCAAGCAGCACACCATGCTAGCATGATACCATATATCTCTTGTTATCATGATGTTCTGGCTGATAAGTAGCTTGTAGAGTAAAAAATATTGTGAACTCCTAACAACTTAGCATGGGCTATGGACTCCCTCTTCCAGGGAGGTGGGCCCCTCCCTGTGGTGAGCCCCTTTCCTTCAAGCTCTGCTGCATGGTTCCAGACAGCCAGCATCCCAGTGTCCTTCTACCCTTCATCTTGCTCCCCAGTCCCAGATTCAAAAAGTGCAAAGCAAGCAGTACCCAGAGCAATTTAGCCAACACAAGCCAAGCTGTTCTCCTTAACTAAGGATCTGTGAAGCTGCCTGCAGGATATTTCTTAGCAAGTAGGGGATGAAATTAATAAAGGAGAGCCTGGCAGCTTTTGGATGGGATTACCTTTCATGTTGCATAAACCAGCATTTGGCTCTATAGGCTTGATTAGTTGCAACCTTAGTCCTTCATTCCTCTTTCCTTCCTGAGGCAACAAGAAATAAATGGTTTCAATTTAGAAAAAGAAATACACATTTGTTTGCCTTCAACATGCCAAGATAGCAAGAGCTTTAACTATGGCCATGATGCTCATGCTGAGGAGAGTTGCCTTAAAGACTTTTGGAGCAATGCAAGATATAGTAAGCACAGATATTTGCTAGGAAACATTGAGGGACATAAAGTAGAGAATTTGGGGGTGCCAGAACAGGAAATGAGATTTGCTAGAATTTTATACTTTCTTAGGCTTGTGTGTTACTGTTTTGTGTACTTCCTAGTACAAAACTAGCATCCAGCTCTTTTCAGTGTTCTTCAATGATACATTTTTTGAAAATATTTTTAAACCTTATAATTGAGAAAAATATAGCATTAACCATTTTAATTGCACAGAACTGTTGAATATGATACATATAATCCATTGTTGTGAAAGTTTTCCAGAACTGTATCATTTTGCAGTACTGAATCATTATGCCCATTAAGCCCACTCTTCATTTTCTTAGTCCCTTGGCAAGCATCATGCTTAGATATCATGTATATGTTTGAATTATCTGTTATTTACTTTTTTGTAATTGGCTTATTTCATTTTGTATAATTTCCTTCAGGTTCATCCATGCAAACATATTTCCTTCTTTTTAAGGGCCTAATGTTCCATTATTCCATAAATATAAATGCTGTTCTATTGTTTATATTTACAATATGTATTCATGGATAGATGCATTAAAAATGGGTATGTGAAAATCTCTTCAAGGTCCATCCATGACCTGAGCCCTGTACTTATGTTAGAGACCTAGGATCTCTATGCTGAACTACACACCCAGCCCTTTTACATTTTTTTTGGCACAGGATCTCTTAAGTTGTTCAGGTTGGGCTCAAACTTGAGATCTTCCTGTCTTAAGGGTTTTGCTTTTAATTCTTGTAATTGGATTGCTGAGTTATAGAGTAATTGCTTTTTAAAAGTTCTGAGTAAGTTTTAAATTGTTTTCCATAGCACCTGCACCATCTTATACTTTTACCAATTCTACACAAGGACTTCAAATATCTCCACATTTTTGCCAACACTATTTTTTGCTTATGTCATTTGTATTCACTCCTGCTGTCTTGTTGACACCTATCAGTCTTGGGTGTTTTGTTTTGTTTTTGGTTTTTTTGTTTTTTTTTTTTTTCCTGTGCATCTTGCAGCTGTTGAATTGTTATTTTCTGGGTTCTGGTTGTTTTTAAGAGATTTTTTCTTTTGGGATCACTAGCTNCAATGCCGTCTTCAAGGTCTGAAAGTCTATTCAGTTTCATTTCATTCAATTACTTTTGCCAGCTTTCAATGGAATTCTTAATTTCCTAGATATCTGTTTGAATCTATTTCATGCATGCTAATTCTTTCCTGTATTGTTCATTCAATGTTTCCATCATTTTTCTAATCTCCTCTTTTAAATCCATGTCTTCTTTAGATGTTCTGAGCAATTCTTTCTTGATTATTGTCATTTCTTTTTTGCCTGAGAGATTATTTGTGATCTTATATCTCCTACAGCCTGATGTAGTTGTTTCCTTGCTTCAGTTGCTATCATTTCAGAAATTTCAGGTGTGTGACTTTCAAGTTCTATGTCTTTGTCTCTGAACTTGTTCTGGGTGGGCTGCAGGTCTGACATTGCCTTTTGCTCCTTCATTTTTACGTTTTTGAAGCTCCCAGTGTTCACCTGGGCTCAGCAGCAATGGTAGGGGTATGGAGTGTGGGCCAGCAAGGTGTGAGCCTACAGTGGAGGCACAGTAGGCTCACCAAAGCTCCTGCTGTTTGGAGTTCAGCATGGCTTCCACGATGAGGGGTGGGTAGGGGGAGGCAAGCCACAGCTCAGCAAGGCTCCCATGATGATGGGGTGGCAGGGTAGGATTCACCAAGGCTCTCACAATGGTGAGGGGGTGGGTCACAGCTCCAAGAGGCTCCCTTGATGATGAAGGTGGGGGGTTGTGGGACAAGGATCACCAAGTACCTTTAGCTATCCAGGGCTCAGCTTGCCTTCCGCAATGGTGGAGTAGCAGGCCAAAGCTCTGCAAGATCCTTGCGATGGTGGGGTGGCAGGGAAGGGCTCACCAAGGCTCCCTCAATAGCTCAGCAAGGCTCCTAGGATGGTGGGGGGCAGGGCTCAACACTTTTTTAATGTAGTCATCATATTGGATATAAAGTGATATCTGAAGGGTTTTGATTTGCCTTTCTCTGAGTAATAATGTTCCTAATCATTTCATGTACATTTTAGACATTTGTAGGTCTTCAGAGAAATGTCTATTGAAGTTCTTTGGCCCATTTTAAAATCAGGTTTTGTTGAGTGTTGGATGTTTTATGCATATTCTAGATATAAGCACCTTATTATAAATGATTTTTCAAATAGTTTCTTCTATACCATAGGTTAGACCTGCTATTGCTTTCATTTTTTTGATGGAAGAATTTATTCTTTCTTTGGTTTGTCTTGTTTACTCGGTCTCACTCTGCAGAACCAATTTGCAGATCATTTTACAGACCAATATAGTGTTTAAGAGAGGACTACCCAGCTTTTTCAACTCCAGTATGAAAATGTGGCCATAAGATTGGGTGTGGTGGTGTGTGCCTGCAATCCCAGTGCTTGGGAGGCTGAACAGGAGAGTCACTAGAAGTCTGATCTGTGTAGTGAGACCCTGTAGACCCTGTACTAAATACATTTTTTAAAATGTGGCCGTGAAGAATGGAGGGAGAGATACCTAGGGATTATATTTACCCCCTAACCTGTGAACAGTGTCCTTGTCCTGGATGTTCCAAGATCCCTGCACTTGTCTTTTTGGGAGTGACAGTGCATGGCTGGCCACAGTGTTCTTACTCCTACCACATCATTTGAAGCTATTTGGTTCACTTTGGACTTTCCAGCCTCCCAGGAAAGCAGTGTCACTCCTAGGGCTCCAAAGTCAAATCCAGCCATCTAGAGTTTCTATAGGGCAACCAGTCCTTTGGAGTGTGGTCCTCCCATGTTTCTAAGGATCTAATGAAGTCTCATTCTCTCTCTGTCCATGTAAGTAGCTCCTCCATGACAACTTTCTTAAAAACTTAGGGCACATAAACTTTATGCCCCTTTGGGGGATTTTTATATACCAACTTTGTATCATCTTCCCAGTAGCTCTTTCAGGCAGGGACTGTAACTTGCACTTCCTTGCAGCTCCCACAGTTGTTGAGACAGTGGGCAGATGAGCTGGAGAGGATAACCGTGGAGTGAGCATTTTCCTGTCCCTAGCTGTGGTTCCAGGCATAAAGGGGAGCAGGAGCTGGGGAGTATGCCAAATTGAGTGGACTGAGATCCTCAAAAAGATTAAAGGTTCTTTGCCTCGAGGATGGGCAGCGCTTTGGCCTGTGTTCTCTCTGAAGGGCAAGTTGAGGGGGTGGAGGTGGATCTGGGTGCAGAATTCAAGTTCTGCCACTTGAAGGACTTGAAGCAGTTAGCAGTTCAAGATTCCTTAGTAGAGAGGCCAGAGCATTGCCCTAACACACCCATGATCCCCTTATGAGATTTCATGAACTTCAGGATGGATACGGACTTTGAAAGGACGTTGGGATCACACTTGTCTGGCCCTGTTTAAAAGGCTCAAGACTCAACTGAAACAGATTTTCCCGTGTTGTTTTCCTGCATGACTTTTTTTTTTTTTTGTATCAGGAATCAAACTCAGAACGTTGTACTTACGGGCCAGGAGCTTATGCTGCTTACCTCCACAGCGCCTCCTATATACCTTTTAGTGCTTCCCTGGAATCTCTCCCCTGCACAAAACCGAAAGGTAAACTGCCTGAGAGTGATCTTTGTAAGCTAAGCCAGGCAATCCCGAACTCTGGCCCAGCAGTGCAGCAGCACATTGACCCTCTGCTCTCTCTCCAGCTTGCAGAGTGAAATTAATGGAGTTGAATAATTAACTCAGAGTAACTGCTTGATTTTTTTTAAATTGCCATTTCACTCTGCAACAGTTGCTGCCTTAGTTTTAGAGGCACTTGTGGTTCTTACTACACCTTGAAATGGACTAGAATGTGAAAGAAATTATATACTTTTCAACTGACGTTTTGAAGAAGAAATTGAGGTAAGGCTGGCCATGGAGCCTCTAGGAACGCAGATGAGACCGTGCCTCAACCCTGCCTCAACCTTCCCCTGTTTTGACCTTCCTCCCACCCAAAGGTTTTGGTCTGAATATTCTCAGCATTGATTTTATGGGAGAAATCCATTTCTTTCTAGTATATAAATTTCCTTTTGACAGTTTAATGCTGTGAACTATAAATTGACCCATTGTGTTTATTTCTAAAAGTCATCTCTATTGATGGGAAGAATTACTACAAATATAATTCCATTGTAAAAGAGAAGCAGCCCTATCTCCCTGACCGTAGCTTGCCGAGGTTAATCATTCTCTCAGCTCCCCAACCCCCTCATTCATCTCTGGCCCTTGGCATTACAGTAATTATATTAGATGGCAGAGGAATTGTTGCCAGATAATATCTTAGAAATAGGGAAATTATGAGCTAATTTCAGCCATCTCAAATTAATGAGAATGTTCTTTCTGAAGTGCTACCAATGTAAACCTTTAAAAAATGACAAGTGAAAGATATTTAAATCCTCTATCTATGGAGCTCAGTGTGAGCTCTGCCTGCATACCCAGTTGTTATTATCTGGCCAATTGCTGGGGTAGATTTTTTTTTATATCTTCCTTCTAGGTTTATTAATTAAATTTTCTGTGAGCTTGGCTGTTATCAGCAACTTCTCTTTAAGAGAGGAGGGAATGTGGTCCTATGTGACATAACTCTGCGGCACTGCTGTCTGGGCTGGCAGGGCTATGGTCTGGGGTGATGACTGGCCCACATGGTACCTTTCTTCTTCCTGGCCTGGGTTATACATGATGCCCTCCCTTACCCTAGCATGATTTTGCATCTTTGATCTTGTTTTATTAACCTAGAATTATTCCTCCCACATGGACATGGCCAGAGGCTGTGCTTTTATGTGGTTGTCTCCAAGCACTTGACTCCTTTGATCTCAAGATGTTCCCTTTTCCATGTATTACATCTTGGTGGGGAAGTGGATGTGGAGAAACCTGATGTTTTTGCAGGCACTGGCACAGCCCTGCCAGGTGTCTGATATGTCCAGCTCTGGTGGCCTCTTGTACAATGTGCTATTATCCAACCCTTACCGGGGCAGGGCTAACATTTCTGGAAGTGGTACTTAGGAAGGGCAGTGTTCAGAAGAACTTGCATGACACTTTATATAAAACAGAAAGCAGGACAAGTGGTCCTAGAAGCTGCAAAGGCAGAAAAGAAGTTGGCTTATGTAACAATTTAAAATAAAGTCACCAAATGCATGGAAAAGTCAACTGATAAAAAATGTATGCAGCCCATAAGATGTGCTGGCTAAGAGCAGTGCTGTTCCGCCCCCAGAGCAGTGTGGAACAACTGACAGAGCCAGCAGAGAGGAAGTCGCACAGAGCGGAAGCATCCAGTGCGTGAACTTGAGCTTCTCAGCCTCATTATCCAAACAAGAGATACAAATGAAAACAAATTTTCTTGGCCCTTAGGTAGATTAAAGTCTAAGTTTGTGTAATGCCAGTACTGGTATCGGTGAGAAAGAACAAACCCTTGTTACCATGAGCAGTGGAAATTTGTCTCTTTCCTGCCCTTAAAGTTGGTACCTGGCATGACCCGTTAAAATTCAGATTGTGTAATCCTTTGAGGCAGCAGTTCAGATCTAGGGAATTTATCCCATGGGGATAAACGGATGCAGCTACTATGAAAACAGAGAATTCAGCTGTTTATAATGTTGTGAAGGAACTGTAGGATGAGAATGATGTATGATAGGTCCCATTCTTAGTGGCTGTGGGCATTAAATGAAACCTCATAAAACACTTGGACCACAGCTGTTTGGATGCTTCTGAACAGGGCCACTGCTGGTTCTCAGCCTATGTGTGAACCAGGAAACATGCCTCTATTTTTGTTTGTTTGTTTTGTATTTTAGGGAAGGGTCTACAGGATGTTCAGGGTCTCACTACTAGTTCGGACTCATAGTGCTCCACCTGTTTACAGCCTCCCAAGAGCTGGGATTAAAGGTGTGCGCCACCACACCCAGTCTCAATTGGGGCTCAGCATGCCCTGGGGGCAGGGCTGGCAGGGCAGGCGGGGCAGGCTGGGGGATTGAACCTCCAGTCCCTGCATGTGCTTGTAGGCACTTTAATCCACTGAGCTATTTGGCCGGCCCTAACATGCCTCTTCCTTAACTGTAGGATGAGACAGTTGCTAACTGCTGCCCCATTCTTTGCATCACACAGCCTGATGCCACGGTGAGTCCTGCTCATTTGTCACTAAAGCTGCCAATGCTTGTGTGGCCAGCTTGATGAGTGATACCACATCCATGCGCTGCATGGGTCTGATCTGCACATCCTGCTGGCTATTTGAAGTTTTCTCCTCCCCACTGTCCTTTCTGTCTCAAGAACCTTTCTATTACTCGTTCAAGTCAGACCTTGCCTGGATCTTGTCTGCCTTCTTCCTCCACATCCTATTTCCTTTCTCCCCACCCGCTTCTTTCTTTCTTTCGTTTTGTTTTGTTTTGTTTTGTTTTTTGGCGGAATCCAGATCCTATTTCCTGCTGCTGATTCTACACACAGTCCCCTAAATCAGTGTTTCTCCTGCTGATCTCTAGGACACACATCAGACTGTCATTTCTTAATCTGAAATCCTCCAAATCTTCCCACTGGCTGGGGTAAAATTTAGGCAGCATCGTGTAGGCCGTTCAGCCTATGGGCAGGACCCCTGCCCCTCTCTGCTGCACCAGGCGTCTTTCTCACCTCCCTTCCTCTCTGTGGGCTCCACCTCTCCACATAGCAGTGGGCCCATATGGCAGGCACTGAGTTGAGCAGTGAATGAAGATGTTAATAAGATAAAGTATACAGAGCTCAAATAAGTAACAAAAACTCAGGTAATACCAGATTTACCCAGGTTCAGACAGTTAACAAAGTACAGATTACTAGTACATAGAGAAATATGGAACTCTATTAAAATTCAAATAAATTAAAATCAAAATACATTCTTACATACAAACTAACCAAGACTTTTAAAATTTAATGTGTGCACTATTTACCAGAGCTTTGGTACATTAGTATTCCCAGTGTGGTGAGGGTAGATTGACCTGGATTGTTCAGAAGAGAAATTTTCAAAGCAATAAAAGCATTCTCTTCCTGAAAAATGCTCTTTTCCTGCAACTATATCTCTGTATGCCTTCTACTCTGTATGACACTTGTCAAAAATACATTGAAATATACTAAAATTGGTGTCTCTTATCAAGTGTACACTCTAAAAATGATTAAAAGACTGCTTAGTGTTAGGCGAATAAGACTCATACACTGGATGGTAAGGGTGAGGTAGTAAAATAACTTCATCTTTCTGGAAGTAAGAAACAGTGCTCTTAGCTGTGGCAATTCTCCTAGGACAGTGCCCCTAGGAAAGAATTATGAATTTGAAGATGTTACTATATATGCTATTTTCAGTTTCAATAACAGTTAACATTGGAAAAACAAAGTGTGCTTTGATAAAGGATTGACTAAATCATGATAAATCTGTATGGCACCAGTGCTAGCTCATGGGACTCCTTTCTATGAATTCGTATGAGGTGTCCCAGGCTAACTTGAGCACCACCTGTCCCCTTTACCTGGGACATCTGCTCATCCGAAATTTCTGACCACAACCCTGACCTGCATTTTGGTTGGCAAGACAGACATTAATGTCTAAATGCCTTTGAAGAATAGTGTGGACAGTTGTTTGTGATGGAAAGTTAAATGAAAACATAAAAAGATAGCAGGACCTAAAATTGTACAGATACTTGTAATTCTTTTCAAAATTTTTCAATCTCCTGGAGAAGATTACTGAGATGTAATTGGTGGTTGACATGAGAGAATCATGGCTGACCTTCTTTTCTGTCCCTAGATTTTCTCACTTGTAATTTTTCTAGTTATGAAAGTAGCTATCCTTTATTGTACTAATTTACTTAAGGTCTGCAGGTCTGCGGTGCTGACCTGCAGCGGTGGTCTCCAGGACTGGAGCCAAGGAACTGAGCACTTGTATTGTGGGCCGAGCTGACCTGGAGGGGAGGGTGATGGTAGCTTTGTGAAAGTCTCCATGATTCTTTCAATAAAAGGGGGAGTCTCTTACCTTTGTCTTTGCATTTTTCTGTTCTGCAGGTTTGAGACCTTTGAAGTAAACAGCTTTGAGCAGTTCTGTATCAACTTCGCTAATGAAAAGCTCCAGCAACAGTTCAACTCGGTATGTTAGGTTTCTGACCCTGGGGTGGGGGAAGCCTCACACTCTTTCTGGAGTGATTCCTGGCTGGGACCACCTCCCTTCCACCTGAGGTCAGTGGGCTACAGCTTTGTCCTGACCTGTCCTGGGTTTCCTGGTGGTGCTTCCAGCGAAGGACTGGCTCTTGACTGTTAGTGAGGTTGTATGACTCGGGCAACAGTGCTGAGAATGGAAATGATCCCCTGGCTTTGATTTCCAACTCATCTGAGCCTGGGCATTCAAGATTTTTAAGCAATTGCAGGCCAGATGTGAGACTTCTTGTGATTGGTTAGACAATAGTAACACAAAATTATTAAAATACCCAAGGAGAGGTTTGCATAAGAATGCAGAAATCACTCCTATGCTCTTCTCTTCGTCAGTCATGACTGTAAATTAGTCTTTTCTAACAGCTATCTATCATCCTCCAGTCCCAGAATAGAATCTGGGGGCTGGGGAGATAGCTCAGTGGTCTAAGTGCCTGCCTGACAAGCACAAGGACCTGGGTTCAACCCCCAGTACTGCATGCCATGTGGGGCCTGCAATGTCAGAGTTCAAACTGTGTAGCAACACCCTGTACTAAATAAATAAAAAGATTTTTTAAAAAAATGAATAGGATCTAGAGGTAATGGAAGTCAAGGTGTATTTATATTTCACTTGCCTTGGCCTTTTTCTTGTTTTCCTAGCATGTGTTCAAACTGGAGCAAGAAGAATATATGAAGGAGCAGATCCCTTGGACCTTGATTGACTTCTATGATAACCAACCCTGCATCGATCTCATAGAAGCTAAGCTGGGTATCCTGGACCTGTTGGATGAAGAGTGTAAGGTAAAACTGGTCATGCTGTCATTGAATTGGTTCAGTTTTAGGATTGAGTAGTGGGACACTGTGAAGCTGTGGGATGCAAGGCAACATGTGAAATCTCAAAGCTGGGTTTTGACCTCTGATCATCTGACTTTGCTGTTCTGGGGAAGCTTTGTTATCTATTCTGCATGCATTGAATGTGATGAGCAAGTGTTGTTATCACGGTAAACATGTATATAACAGTCAGCAGCTGTTAGGATTTGCATGGATTTGGTGCCTCAGATGTCCTCGGTGCTGACAGAATCAGCATCTACACAAGTACCCAATGAGGACTCAAAACCCAGGATCATCTTTGCAATGTGAAATGATTTGTGAGTGATTGAGTTGCAAGGCATGGTAGCCACTGAGATCCACAGATTTCCCTCTGCCTGGCTTTAATGGACTCTACCAAGTATGACATGGAGAGAACCTAGCAGCCTTAGAGTATAGGGTGAGAGGAATTGGTTTGTATCAGTTGATTAACTTTTTTTTTTTTTTTAAACCTGAGATATTATTTCTGTTCTGATTTCCTCTATGGCCTCAAGCACTTCTTTGTTTGCTTCAGCTGCTGTCATTTCAGAAATACCTCGTTGCTTCCTGGACTTGTTCTGGGTACTGGAGATCTGAGGTTGCATTTTGCTGCTGTATCTTATCATTTTCTCTTTCAAAATTTTTTATTTTGTTTTCTGTGCTGACCCTTGTAAGTTTTTGTAGTAGGTAGCTTTATCACTGGTCTTGTGGCCTATCTAGGGAAGGTTTGTTCTTCAGGAATGTCTTCTGCATGTAGGAGATATTGCTTTGTGTCTGTCCCAAGATTCTACTTTTCCAATTAAGAGTGAGATTTTGGTATCTGTTAGGCTCTGTTCTCAATCCTTTGGTGCTGGGCGAGTTTATCACCCCAGAACTTCCCAGTAGTGTCATCTAACTTGTTTGGCTTCCGGTTTCCTGCCGTATGAGTTGATGGAAGTTGGCTTTGATCCTCACTGTCACTCAGTTGTGTGTTTGACTGATTAGAGGAGTAGGTGGTTCATTCCTTCAGTGATGGGAACCAATGAAAAGGTCTAGAAGCCACATGATCTTGGTATTGAAAGAGATCACCCCCGTTGCTTTCACATTATTTTCTCATACACCTTGCCTTTAAAGGAAGGGGTGTGGCTCAATGGTTAGGGAGTTTTGGGGGTTTTTTTCATTGACTGAAATAAAAGGGAAGGACTAATAAAACAATAGTCAACAAAGTGAAATTATACTGAATCTCATAGTTGGCACATTTTTACCTCCTAATATGTTTCAGTGTCTTTTTGGAGAGGTGAGCTTCATCTTCAAAGTCAGTGTCCAAGCAGAAATAATTTCAGTGTGTCAGGTGTTTATCATGTCCTATGTTTGTTTCGCCTTTGCCTTGTCACCTGTTTGTCTAGACTTGCCCAACCTGTGAGGTTGAAGTCAAGTTAAAATAATTGTCCCCAGATTGAGTGGCACTGGGTAAACTGCTGACACCATAGCACCCTCCCTCCTGCTGTCAGCTCCTCACTCTCCTGATCCACAGCCAGCAGCCTTCTTCCTGAGGTCAGTGGAGACCGTACCCACCTCAGTCTCTTTAGTCCTGTCAGTGACTAACTCCTCTAGATCCACACCTCCTACCCAACACACGGTCCTGTGTTCAGCCTAGGCCTCTGGGGTGCTGGGTCAGTCAAGCTCTCCAGCCCTTGCTCAAGGTGAATGTCAGCTTTTCACTCTCCTCTTTGCTGGTGAGGGTCATGCACAACTCTGAGGTGCAGGAGGGTTGGCTGGCTGTCCTGCATAGGTTCTATGATGAAGAGTCGCTTAATCATAAAGTAAGACCCCCACGGGAAATAGACCCTGCATTCCCATTTACTCACAGCCTCTCCCCAAGTACTTTAGGAAGACCAGTTCTATGACTAGCAGCTGCCCAAGGGGTTTGCAGTGTACCTTGCCTTTGGCCGGCAAAATAAGGCTGCTAGTAGATATGTTTTACCTTGTCTTCTGAGGAGTTACGAGGTGCCAGCACCCAGGGGAACATCTCACAAGAGTGTCAGTCCACAGCAGTGGGAACATTCCTAGTGCACAGGTTGGAGTTAGATGAGCCTAAGCCCCTGAGAGAAACCCCAGAGCAGTGCTGGACTCAGAACAGATGGCTCTAAGAATGGTGTGAGAGCACACAGAAGGCAGCAGTACTACAGAAAGCAAGTCAGACTCAGGCAGGAAGGCCACAGAGCAAGCCATGCTCAGCAGTTGTGAAAGAGACCTCCCCAAAGCATTACTAGACTTTGCAGCCTGAGATAGTTCCAGTCCAAGAGAGATGCCCAAGACCCTCATTTTGTCTCTTCCTTTGGAATTCATACCACCTGGAATAACAATGTGGGTATCTATCTTACTTGAAACAAGCTACAGGAAAATGAAACTATATTTCTAACTCCTGCCACAGTAATCCATCAAATGCCAAAACTGTGTTATGCACATACTTGTTCTTTCATCTTGAAGGAGAGCCCTTGGAGAGGAGAAGTTGACCTCCCTCCTGACTTTCCAGGGAACAAGGGCAAGGTTTTACTTGAACCAGTGAACTGAGATTCACCGGCCTAGAGACATCCAGTTCCATAGAGGCTGGGCAGGGTGTGGGCTACAGAGTGACTTATAGGAACATCAACTCAAAATGATGCTGAGCCACATGAAGCCACTGTGATTCCCCCGCCCTGAGCTCCTTGGTTTTGTCCAAAATCCAAGTTTTCTGCTCACAGAGCTGTTGGGAACTGGAGATGTCAATATGCCAGGTAGTGTTATGAATGGGACACATTTAAACACCCTGGTGACCAAGACCACAAATGTGGCTCTGGAGGTAAGACGAATGCTGAGTTAAGGAACAAGACAAAAGCGCACAGTGTGGAAACTTTTAACATCAGACTTCATTGCTCTGGGAAGCCAGAGTAATTGAGTATAATTTGCCTCTATCAGGACAGTTTTAAATCCATAGATGTCGTTACATTGGTCAAAAGTCATCCAACTGATCATGAAAGGGGTACATTTTACTGTAGGAAAATTGTGCTGTAACAGTCTGACTTTTAAAAATGGGCAGTGGTTGCCTGCCGGGCCCTTCTGCAAGCACCCGCAGACCCAGGGGGAGCAGGTTGAAGCATTCCTGCGTTGTGCTGCAGCTGGGGAATGCAGAGCGCCTGGGGCTGAAGCCTTTTGAACAGTGACAGCTGCCTCCAACACACCCCGTCCCCTTGTCTCTCAGATCCTCTGTAGGATGAGAAAGAATAATGAGGTCTCACTGTGAGGAACTGAATTCTGTCCCTCCCTCCTCCACCCTCCCTACCCCCCACCCTCCCACCCCCCACGCCCCGCTCCCCAGCTGACAGGACACAAACCCCAGAGAGGCTCGGACTGGTGGGGTAAAGCAGCCAGTGGGACAGTCACTTCCTGGAGATGTGCTTTGGAGAGCAGGGCAGTGAGCTAGGGTTGCAGTCAGAAGTGTGGGCACACCTGGCTGCAGACTTGAGAGGCAGCACTCAGGAGTTGTCCCAGGGCCTCTGATGGGTCTCAGAACTGCAGGGGAGGTGTGCGGACCACATCAAACTGCTTAAGTTCCTTTCAGTGGAAAAGCCCCAGCTATACAGTCAGACCCTCAGCAAGCCACAAACTTCACAAGGCTTCAGCTATCCTAGGGGGTAGGAAAGGGGTGTGTGCAGGAAATTCCAACTTCTGGGCTGCTCTTACCTAAACTCTCTAGTCTACAGTGTGCTCTGAGGCTGCTGGGGGGTATGGACGCTCCGGTCCTTGCCCTCCTCCAAGCTATATTGACAGACACTCTGGTGCCTCATCCTGCCATTCAGTACGTCTCACATCATTCCCTTCCTCTTAGGGGATGAGTAGACTTAGTTTAGGTTTATAGAATAAAAGAGGTTAGCGTATGCTTCCTTGGAGGTGCATGTTTGCATTTTAGCAGAAATCTTCTGGAAGTGATGGCTTGATCCCTGAATATAGATATAATGAGTAAAAATGCAGGTTACTGCCACAGGCTGGAGAGACACTGTTGGGGTTACTCAAAGACAGGCTTGTCAGGAACTGCAGGCTCTGCCCAATGTGAATTGTTCTGTTTCATAGAACCAGCTGAAGAGCTGAGCAGTTGGACGTTCCTAATCCTTGTTGTAGCTTCTCAGTGACATCGGGCTGAAGACAGTGGGGCTGCTGTTTTCCTGTCTTGTCCCTTTGGGGTGGGGGAGGAGCATCCTATTCCCAGGAGAATTGTTCCTTTAGGTCAAGGGTGGTGGTATCTTTCAGGGATGCTGGAGGTCTCCTTAAGCTAACTGGAGAGTCTAGAGTGAGCAGGAGGGAGGTGGCCTGGGCTTCCAGAAGCTCAGCAGTGGGAGAGGCCACCTTGATTCTTTTGGGCAGGCAGCCCCCAAGGGAATGGTCTAGTCAGAGGTGGAATTTCAGTAATTGGAGGTAAAATCATGGAGATGCTAACTCTGACTTTCTTCCTGGAGCTTGGCTGTGAGAAGCAGGAGGCAGGGCTGGGTGGATGGGATGCTGGCTTGGAGGGCAGCACTCCTCACCAAGGGAATAGCAGAAAAAAAGAGTGGTGTGGATGCAGATAAGCTCTGGGTGCTACAGCAAGAGCTTGTGATTTCCTGCTTGAAAACCTCCATTTTCCCAGGAAGGAGGAAATGGGGCATGTGGCAAGTGGAGGCAGGTAAGAAGCTTACCAAAGCTGGCAGAAGATAGGAGCTGCCTGTGGATGGGAGAGCAAGGGACTGAATGCACAACTTCACGGATGAGGTCCAGGAGTCTTTGAGGTCAACTTCCAATTAGAGCTGGGAGCTTTGTCTTAATCTACAGAAGGGTGAAGCTTGGTCTTATTTGTTTGTTTGTTCGGTCTGCATTTTTAGGGAAGGGTCTACAGGGTATTCAGGGTCTTACTACTAGATCGGACTTGTAGTGATCCGCATGTTTACAGCCTCCCAGGATCTGGGATTACAGGCACATGCCACCACACCCAGTCTCAATTGTTGTCTCAGGGCATCCCAGGAGCTGGGCCAGCACAGCAGGCCCAGGGATCGAACCCCAGGTCCATGTGTCTGCTTGTAGGCACTTTAATCAGCTGAGCTATTTGGCTGGCCCTTGTTCTTTTTTTTTTTTTAATTTTTGCAGCAACACTATTACATTAAAGCAGCAAGGAAAGGAAAAGTGAGTCGCTGTGTGAGTTCCTCCAGCACCAGGTGAAGGGAAAGACAAGTGTGCTCAGACCGGTTAGGAGTTGGGGTTCTGCTGAGCATGCAGGGAAGCGGGTGTGAGGGTGGAAGGGTGAGGGCCTAAAGCGGCATTGGGTGCTGTTGGGCACAGAGGAAGTAGCTGCCTCCTCCCTGAGAACTGGGTCCAGCTGGGCTTTGGCTACAGCAAGGAGGGACAGAGAGTACCCCCCAGACTCTGAGGATCCAGAGGTGCTTTGGTGCAGTGGTAATGTGAGGTTGGCAGAGGCAGAGGCACTTGAGAGCCACAGACATATGGGATGGAACCAGACAGTGTCTGGAGAGACAGTCACTGGTGGCAGTAATCCAGGAGAACAGGAACGCGAAGCAGAGCTGACTAACTGGCTGTAAAGTCCTTAGTGGCCATCTCCCATCTGCAGTTTTGTTGGGGGCAGGCTTTGCCCCCCGGGGACAGCCCAGACTAATGATTGCAGCTGCTATGATAGAATAATTCCTACTCAAGCTCCCAAGGTTTGTATAGTAGCAAAAAATGCACACTCTAGATCCAGCCTGCTTTTCAGCTCTGTGATCTCAAGCAAGTTACTTAACCCCTCTCTCCATTTTCTCTTCTCTGTATATGAACTTACTGCCTCACTCACAGTGATTGACAGGAGGATTAGATGAGCTGATACCTCCACAATGTGTAGGAAATTATACGATGAATATGAAGCACCATGGACATTTGCTGCTAGTATTATCTGACATTCTTAATACAAATTTCTGCTGTTCTTTACTTATACTTGGAGGTGGGACAGGGAGGTAAAAGGGATATGTGTTCTTCTTGAGAAGTATGTATACGATGTGATCTTCACTGTTGGTCTCCTCTGCTGATTCATTCATGCCAGTCTGGATTACTGAGTATGTAAGATTATACATGGGGTCTTCTCTTTGAAGTCTAATCTTAATTTCAATATGATTTTGTTACCCACAGACTTAAGTATTTATTTAGGTGAGCCTTTTACCTAGGTGAGCCTTCTCATGGCTCTGCTACCCCAACTGGGTCAGGCCCTCAAGGTCTGTCTTGTTCCTGTCCTCTGCCCAGCTGGTCCTGACAGCCCCACCAGAAGGCTCCTCCTTCCCCCATACAGTTTGGTTCTAAATACAGAATGCTTATAGGCAAATATAAAATGGTGTATATATAGAAAATGCTGAATTAAATATATTTTATTGTTTGCCCAACACAATTAATAGCCTCCCTCAAGAAAGCATTTTCTTCCCTTGAGTTTCTTATAGCATGTAGTGGTGGGTACTCAATGCTAGTGGTGTATTCAATACAATACACATTGAATCTTAGGAAAAAATTTGTTTGCTCACAAAGGATTTAAGTTTGTTCTCAAGTATGTAAGCACTTTCTTTATAACACAAATTTTATTCATTTACTAAGCAAAACCCACTTTAAGTAGTTACTAAAAGGTCACCTTCATCCTTGCTTGATAGAGACATATAATCTAAATTATTGATGGGTAAGTTAATTAGTGACCTATAACTGAGAATGGGACCTGTTCTGGTGAGTGGATGTTGAGGATGACACAGGAGGGAGCCCCATCACTCTACAGGCTCGTCATCCCTGACAGTCTGATCTGTAGTTACCATGATTCTGCTGTGTTCCCAATGAAGGAAGGTGCTTGTTTACTTTGGAAGCCATCCATTGACACACAGAAGAGGGGCTGCCCTGAGGAACTCTTAATGGAGTGAAAACTTTTAAGTCTGAATTTATATTTTGGGGAGGCAGAGATATTAGTCCCAGGAGGATCAGGTCCTTGAGGGGCAAGAAGGAAAGCAGTAAGGCGTGGTCAGCCCTTGAACCCAACAGACCTATAATGTGTAGTAAAAATGTCCTGAGACCAGTTGTGAATTCTGTGTGTGTGTGCACACGTGCATGCACGTGCATGTGTAGACTATTGTAAAAACTAAATAGTGAGGAATTTAAGAAGGGGGGACTCGAAGTCAAGAGTTGTCAGAAACAGCCTCTCAGATAAAGATGAGGCTGAGTCTGGATGGCGCTGTGAATGAACCTGGGAGCAGGGCAGGTTTCTGTGCAGCAGGCTCCACCAGAGCAAGCAGGGTGGGAGGCGTGCTGTGCTGCGGAGGGTGAGTGCTCACAGTGCTGCAGGAAGAGGCCCTTCAGATGGCTCCATGGCTGTGGCTGGTCCCATGGCCCCAGCTTCTCTTCTCATCTTCTACTTGTGCCAGCTAGCAGATCCTTGCAGAGTCAGTACGCTCTGTGGGCCACAGCCCTCGCTTGGTGGGTTCATGGCTACTGCACACGACCCCACACATCATGGTTGAGTCATTTTTTCCATTCTAGTGAAGCTGCTGCTTTAAGGTGGTTCCACCTGACAGAGCCATGTACCCCTCCACTGTGACCCTTTGTTTGCTTCCTTTTCCTCTTCACAAAATGCTCTGCCTTATTTTGTGGTTCTGCAGGTCCCCAAAGGAACTGACCAGAACTGGGTACAGAAGCTCTATGACCGGCACTCGAGCAGCCAGCACTTCCAGAAGCCCCGCATGTCCAGCACGTCCTTCATTGTGGTCCACTTCGCTGATAAGGTGGCTGTCCTCTTGGCTATCTTGGCACTGCGTAGCCTGCCACCAGTAAACTCATGCTTCTGCGATAAGAGGGAGCTGTCCCTCAGTTTCCCTAAGGGGCTCCTCTCCTAGCGATGGGTGTAGATGCAGAACTTTTCAAAAATGGATTTCGTAGAGGGGGAGCAGTACCAGGAATCAAACTTAGGATCTCACACTTGCCAGACAGGCACTGAACCACTGAGCTAAGTCCCTGGCTCTGAATTTTTTTTTTTTTTTTTTTTTAATTCTGAGACTGTGGTGAGCATATAAATTAACTAGAGATCTGTTAAAATGCTCAGACCAGTAGGTCTGGGGTGTGACTGAAAAATCTCATCCCTTGAACCCTAACAAGCCTTTTGTTCTGAGAACTCCCTTGCAGACAGGGTTTTCTCTTGCAAAATGAGTGCTCATTTCTCTCTGTCCCAGGGCCTTGCTATACTCTAAATGGGGACATCTGGGGATTTCTCATCTACTCAGCTTTTTCAGAAAATTCCACATGGATGATTTAAAACTACAGTGGTGCCTCAGTTTACAAATTTAATTTGTTCTACAATTTGGGGATGATGGTCATGTTTGTGTTTGTGTGGGGAAGATGGCCATGGTTGTGTTTGTCATTCAGTGTGGAGTTTGCAAATGAAAGCAAAATTCTACTGAACACTTTGAATTGCAAACCAAATTGTTTGGAAATAGAAGCCTTCATGAAGCAAGGTATTACTGTACTGAAGTACTCAAGCTGCTCGAGGTCCTGCCTAGGCTGAAGCACTCACACTGTTTCTCCTTCCATTACCATGGTCCTAGGTGGAGTACCTTTCAGATGGTTTTCTTGAGAAAAACAGAGACACAGTGTATGAAGAGCAGATCAACATCCTGAAGGCCAGCAAGGTAAAGAGCACCAGGAATGGGACGTGGAGCAAGGGCGTTTGCACGGAGCTGGATTGAGCGAGTTGGTGTCTGCCTTGCTGTGGGCTGTGGGCATGCAGGCATTGGGAAGGCAGAGCTGAAGGGCTGTGTTGGTTACTCAGTCTGAACACATGTGTGTACGGAGCAAGAAAATAGGGAGGAAGGGTGGGAAGAGACAACCAGGAAAGATGCCTGCTGATGGAAGAACACTGGCGGGATGAGGAATTAATACCAGGAGAAGGGATAGTGAAAATGTTGCTGGTACGTGTTAGGTTACCTGTCTGCCCTCTGCTTCCTTCAGATCCTGGTATTCATGCATTTAGTTTCTGTTAGGAGTCAGTATGCAGAAGCTCTCTGTAACCAAAACCTAATGGAATCCAAGGCAAAAGTTAAGGGACACCTAAGTCGTTTTGGGAATCTTTTCATCATGTCCAGTTTTTGCAGTTTCGCTCATGAGCATTGCAAAAAGAGCCTATACTGTGTTCATCCATTCTACAGGGAAAGGAAATGAGGCATCCACTCCCACACACATTTATTAAAGCTTATGAGACACCTTGTTGACTGACCTATTCTCATTCAAAGATGAGCAAGGCCGTCTGCCTTGTACTGTAGTTGTTCCATTCTTATGGACTGAAAAAGATGTACCTTGATACCACAGAGAGAAGAGTCACAAAGACAGGTGTGGAGCCCTGACACCAGGCTCCACACGGTGCAGGTGCTGCTACCAGCTCCGTCCCTTCAGAGGCAACCCAGGAAAGACTTTGACAGGGCTTAGTCATCTAAGCTTTCCTCTTAGATGATGTGATACTGAATTCATTGCATGGGCCTGATAACACTGTAAAAATGACAGTTGAATTTCTCTTTTTGATAATCTTTAGATGAATGCAGTAGGGTAAGATGATAGAATGGAGAAAATATACCCAGTAAAATAGACCCAAGGACATAAAGCCAAACAAACCTGTTATGTCACGTGGCCTTGAATCTGAGGATTTAAGGAGGATTTAAGTTGGTAGCAGTGTTTAGACAGCCCAGGGCAGACTCCTCCTTATCCGTTACCTCTGGGTACCTGGAATGTCATTGAACCAGTCCCTGCAATGACTACCTGTGGGTGAAGGTGACTCCATCTGTCTACTGTGACAGATTTTGGAGTCCAATACAGATTACCCCCCCCATTTCCAAATCTCCAGTTCATGGTAGTTATATGAGAGTTTTACCTTTTTCCACAAGTGTGGTGGTGGGGAGGGGATAAGAAGAACTTTAGGCCACAGGGATAGAAGAGAATCAGTGTGAGCGCTGGAGCACTGTCCCCACCCTGGGTGTCCTAGATGCTGGGAAGCCAGTGACCCCCTGCATGTCTCACAGCAGTCCCAAGGCATCTGCTGATTGGATGTCAGTCTCTTCTTTCAAGGAGAAGAGAGAGCTCTCATTAGATACAGAGTTGGTTCTGCCACTGTTGATTATTTAAATTTGAAGTAACTCACAGGGGTGTCAGAGCCAAAAAGGAACATTGCAAATAAACTCTCTGAAAGATCATCTTTTGCTAGTAGCTGAGCTTGTTCTTCCCCATATTTTTATTTAAAAACTTTACCGAGTATTTGTTTGGTACACAGTGCAGTGACAACCAACACGTATACTTAGCCTCATGGATCTTGTTATAGTGAAAAAGATGTATAGTTATTAGAAAGATATGTGTTATCATTATGTACAAGTTATGGCACTTCCAGGAGGAAAAGGATATGTTGGGAGACCCCAAGACTACCCTCAAGTTCAGTTGTTTGCTAAAAGAACTCAGCGTATATACTCAAGGATATCACTGCAGCAAATGAGTATTAAAAAGTCAAGGGGTTAGGGAGATGGCTCCGTAGAATAAGCACTTCCCTGGCAAGTGCAAGGGCCTGAGTTCAATCCCCGGTTCTGGCAGAAAATAAATAGTTGAGGACAGGTGCATGGAGCACACGTGAGAGAATCTAGGCACACGCTCATATGAGCCTCCTCCCAGGGATTCACAAAAATGTGCCAAATCCCCCTCTCACCACAAAACAAACACATGCAAAGATTCTTAGGAAGGGCCAGCCAAATAGTTCAGCAGATTAAAGCGCCTATAAGCAGGCACAGGGGCTGGGGGACGGATCCCCGGCCCTGCCTCCTGCCCAGCTGGTCTCACCCTGGGGTGGGGGCGTGCTGAGATGGCAGTTGAGACTGGGTGTGGTGGCATGTGCCTGGGAGGCTCTTGGGAAGCTGTAAACAGGAGAATCACTAGGAGTCCAATCTAGTAGTGAGACACTGTAGACCCTTCCCTTAAAAAAATACCAAAAAAAAAAAAAAAAAAAACCCAAAAACAAAAGAAGGGTTATTGTGAAATGTCCTTCAGGGAAAGTTACCTAAGCCTGGGCATCCAGGGGTTTATTGAGGATCAGTTATATAAGCACCCTGTGCCTCACATGAACCAGATTTCAGACACCTGGGAGGAAAGCAGATCTTCTACATCAGCCATACTGTCTGTGCAGTCACTTCTAGGCATGGTGAGCCTGTTTTACCAGGGAATGCTGAAAACCCACCTGAAATCAAAGTTTCTGGACACCTGCTGGGGGTTGACCTTGTGAGGAGGCCATTCTAAGGACAGTAGTTTCCTTTAGGTTGGGGATACTGGATTTTTATTAGAAAGAAAATATATATTCATAATAAATTCAAATAGTGCAGAAATATACAAGAGGCTTCCGATGAATTGACCCATCTTCTGACAAAGTCCTGTTCTGCTGATATAAGCACATGGGTGCATTTTTTAAATATTAAATAATCACAGTGTATATACATAGTCCTCTCTAATTTTTCAGGAACTATTGTATCTTGGCCATCTTTGCACATGAGTACACATTGACTTTTCCTATTTTAAACAATTGCTGGCAGTTTTCTCTTTCAAATAAAGTGGCAGTGAATGCCCTTCATGTACGTCTTTGCTTACATGTACAGTTGTCTGTTGGGTAAAACTTTAGAAGTGGAATTGATGATTCAAAGGGTATATGCACTGAAATTTATAGATGTTGCTAAATTAGAGGACAACAGCTGTGATCTACTGTTTATTTTAAAGAGAATAAAAAACAAAAGTAGTACAGAATTTCAAGACAAGATGATAGGAAATTAATAATGGTTGTCATATTGCATATTATTATCTTCAAAGTAGTTGCTCAGATTACCAGATATATGCATGCAAAATTGATCAACTAAGCATTACCTGTTCCTTTCAATAAACCCATAGAGATTAGTAGTATCTTAGCTATCGTGTATGTGTGCACATGTGTGTATGTGTGTATGTGTATGTATTTCCCTTTCTTCTTCTTTTCCCCATCCCAGTTGTTCTTCCTTTTCAGCAATTTCTTTCTCTTTCACAATATCTAGTGCACCTTTTGTGTTTTATTTACTCTTTCAGGTTCTTACACTAAGGAGACAATACAATGTTTACACATGTGGGTCTGATTTATTTCAACTATGAGTATGGTCCCTAGGTGTCCATTTACATATAACAGCCTTGAGTTTTTCTTTGTAACTGAGTAATACTGTGATCAATTCCTTTTTTAAATTTTTTTAAAGATAGTACAAGTTAGAATAAAACAGGAAAAGTTACAAGTGATACAGATTTTCACTTAGCAAAGTATTATGAATTTCACAGTATTTGTTGTAATACATAGTATTGTGTTGTCTTCCAATCAGTTATTCATATTACCAGATATATGAATGTAAAATTGAAAGAAGAAAGAAAAAAATATAAGAAATTAAGAGAAAAAGTACAAACATTGACAAAAGGAGATGAAACAAAGCATTGATTGCTTCTTTCCACAAACCAGCAGAAATGCAAGTACAGTTGTCCAAAGCATCCTGCATACATACTTAGATAAATCTCTTTCCACCACTCCCTCTCCTGTTCGCTTCAACTCAGTAACTCTTTCCTTTTGAATGAGTTCCTTCTCTTTTACCAGTGTCTATTATACCCTTTAGATTCCATTTTTGAGAAATGCAAGTTAAAACAACACTGAGATTCCCAGTAATCTCACCCCAGAAAGAATGGCTGACATCAAGAAGTCAGCAAATAACAAATGCTGGAATGGCTGTGAAGAAAAAGGGACCCTTCTGCACTGTTGGTGGGAGTGCAGACTGGTACTACCACTATGGAAATCAGTATGGAGAGTCCTTCAAAAGCTAGGACTGGGAGATCCCATTCAAGCCAGCTATTCCCCTCCTGGGTATTTTCCTAGAAGAATTTAAAACCTCATACCACAGAAATATATGTACACCCGTGTTTATAGCAGCACAATTTGTTATAGCTAAATCCTGGAAACAACCCAGATATCCATCACCTGAAGAATGGATAAGAAAGATGTGGTATTTTTACCCAATTCAGCTATAAAACAGTGCTGAGGTCAAGCCTCAGCTTCTGGGTAACAACAGCCTGAGAGAGGAAGGCAGATGGTGAAGAAGAAAGACTCAGAGAAACATAGTGGGGTTAGGAGGGAAGAACAGTGTGTCTCTCCAACCCCAAACAAAGTCAGTAGCCTTTATTTATACCAGTGATTATGTAAGCTCTTTTCATGCAAGATTAACATGCAGTTTTTTTTATAAGTGAAAAACAATTTAAATTCTGATTAATATGAGTACACAGAACTAAGAGTAGTCATGGAAACTTAACCATTGTTCTTTCTGTTCTATTTTCTGCCCCACAATACTCTCAGCCCTTCAGGGGGTACTTTCTCACTGTCTCAAGATCTTAACTCTAAACTTCCTTGTTATTGTTGAATATTCTTGGCTTAGGCTTGGCCCTTTCTACAGGTTTACAAGGTAGGAGGCACTGAGTCAACCTCTGTAAGAACTTTATGCACTTAATTAAGTTATGCCAAAACCCTAGGTGATTAATTGTGTGCTCTCTTTCATGTGAATCATAAGCCTAACCATTCCTAGGGGGCTTGAGGAGACATATGAAACTCTGCTTTGCAGATTCTCCAAACTTGAAGTGACTTTGTCAGAGGTCAAGTGTTGGATGGCTCTCCACAAAACAAGATAAATTTGAGTCTACTCTTGAAAGGAATATACTCCGTTAGCTTCCAAGCCACCCACCACAATTCTAGCTTTCAGCTCACCAGCTAATATTTCTAAAGAACCAATGCCCTTCTTGCCATCCTGCTCCCCATCCACAGCTCCCTGAGATGTTAGGATGGTGACCAGTCATGCTTAGGTTAGCCAAGTAGGGATCTGGACTAAAGACCCTCAAAGGAGGAGGTCAGAGCTCTCCACCCTGAGCCTTCCAACCCACTTCAAACTTCCTCAAAGACAAATGGCAAAGACCAACGCTGGATCACCATTAGCCCAGAGATGACTCTACACAGATGCAACTGCCATCTAGAGAGACCTTCCTAATGTGCTTTCAGTCGTGGGGCAGTCAGGCATGTCTGGCAGAGCCTGTCACTTAAGCACTTTTCAGATCCTTGCTCACTGACCCTCTGTCATTTCCTTTACCAACTTCTCACTGGCTTGAGCTGCCAGTAGCATATGCATGACTGTCCCATTGGATAGCTTGTACCTCTGGTGGTACACACAGATCTAATCACTTTTATTAATGTTTTTACTGACTAATAAAAACCCACCCAATGAAATAGTCATGCATATAACACCAGTGTGGTTCAAGCGGCCTGGCAGCAAGACGCGAATTTCAGCCCTGTTGTGAATGCATTTGTTTTAGTGTTCACAGCAGTTCTCTGAAGTTTGTTACTAATTCCATGTTAAAGGTAGAAAAATAAAGACTAGAATAATACAAAGCCCTATGTCCTTAATTAAATATGTAAATACTAAAACCAGCTTTTATTGGTCTTCCTTTCTTCAAACACAGCTAAGTCGCAAATCTTTGGTTAAATGCAGCTTTGCTTTGATATCATGGGAGGTTATCACCTTCTTTCCTTTGTGTGGCATCCCTGACAAGAAATTAGCAACTTGATGTGACCAATTAAGCAGTGTGAGATAGAAGACTCCCACCCGCCTGCCAGCCACAGGGAGGCTGAGACACTCCCTGCTAGAGCAGTGAGAGAAACTGGTGTTAATGAGAATGTAATTAGTAAAGCCAGTGCCACTGCCTAACAGCTTACAATGTCACTAATTGCCTTCACGGCTATCACAGCTATAAATAGAGACTTAAGAAATGCCTCTTTAAACCATGACTTGAGGCTATTAACAGATTCATTTGTTTCAAATACTAAAGAATGGTGGGTTTTCCCACCTGGCTTTTGTTTATTATAAAAAAGAACATTTTATTAACTTGATGGGAGACCTAGAGAAGGGAATATCTTTTCTCTGAAGGTGTCCTATTCCCACCCTGTCCTGCGGCCTGCACCGTGTATAGGTCGAGGGCCAAGCAGTGGGTTTGGTGTGCAGGCCTTCTTCAGCAGGAAGCCCTGAAACCTTCTTTCCACTCTGTGCTTGCAGAAAGTCTCTCAAGACCAAAGACAGTCTTGGGTTAAAGCTACCTAAGCAGAGCCATGAGGATCCCTAAGGTCCAGAAGTCCCAGTGGAGGAGCTCAGACAAGGTGCTAATGCTCTCTCGCCAGCCTCCTTCCTACTTTGGGGATCGAACTCCAGACACCTGAGGCTGACAGCTTTGTGGAAGCACCCACTTAAAGGACTGAGCTAGGGCCAGGC
>NDGN011355857.1:0-11197 GCA_002564285.1 Tympanoctomys barrerae | reverse complement strand
TTCTTTCTTTCTTTCTCTTTCTTTCTTTCTTTCTTTCTTTCTTTCTTTCTTTCTTTCTTTTTTCTAGGAGGGGATGGCTGGACAATTGGAGAAGGACATTCACATTTCAGAGTAAATCTGGGGAGGAGCTGATTCTCACAGGAAGCATCAGCTGGGGTGGAGGGCTCACTTCTGCCCAGAGGAGGAGTTAACCTCCTGCAAAGATGGGATAAATAACCTAGAGTCGAGGACACAGGGGGAGCCAGCCTGGACAGCCCCCTGGAGAGGGAGTGTGCAAAGCCAGGGGGGTCGCGTTCCTTGTTGGGCCTCTCTGGGGAGGGCTCCAGCCCACCGCAATCCCCTGCCCACCCGCGCCCTTCTCCCCCACCCCGCCCAGCACAGAACGCCAAAAGTGGGCGTCGCCCCCACCCACCCGTCCCCAGAGGTTGGACTGAAGCAAGAAGACCAACAGGCATCTGGGGGTGTCCGTTCCCTCCCACCCCTGTCCCCAAAGTCACCAGCTCTCCGGTCTCGCCCGGCACAGAAACAAAGAGGCGGCACAAAACGCAAGAGGTCTTCTGTCCCGATGGCAGTGGAGACAGAGGAGGGTCAGACAGAAGAGTCAGGGAGGCCACGCACCCTCTTGTCTCTTCCCCTCTCTCATCCTCGTCCAAATCGCTCTCCCTTGTGTGTCTGTTTGTTCTGTTTGTCTAAAGAGTTCACAGAGCAAGGAGGGAGGGCGAGTTCAGGGGGTCGGAAGGCTGGTCACTGCCGCTGGTGCGTTGGGCGCCGGCGAATGCGGAGACCTCCGGGCAGGTGAGGACAAACGAGGAAGTGTACGAAGGGTTAACAACGGGGAAGGGGTCGCCGAGGACTTGAACTTCACTGTGTGTAAAGAGAGAAGCCGTCAGGTGGGGGGGTGCGTCTTGGCTGGTCTGGAAGGGCAGGGGCGGTGGTGGCGGGGGCGGCAGCAGCCAGCTGAAACCATCTTCCTTAGCGGATGCAGACCCCGGCAAATCTCTCACCTCCGCCAGCGGGCCTGGCCCCGGCCCGGGCCCCTCTTCGTAAGGGATCTTGCAGCCCGGTTTGTGGGCCACCAGCACAAACTCCAGACGCTCCTTCTCCTTTTGGAGCTCGGCGATCTCCGACTCCAGCTCTGCCTTTTCTTCCTCTAACTGATCTGTCTCCTGAGGTCCATCCGCAGCGCCAAGTCACAGCAATAGTTGGAAGGAGGAGGAAAGGGAGTCAGTGACCAGAGAATGTGCCTTGTGGGCCCTCCCCTCCCGAGGTTGCTACTGCACGGGGTGCTCCAAGCAACCCCAGAATAAGTCCTGGCACACTGCAGGACTTGAGGTGGTTCCTTCTAAGGAGCCTCAGTTTTTTTCATCTGTGCAATGGGTGGGAGCCGGATAAGTACGGTTGTCCTTTAGGTGAGCAGGAAATACAGACAAGTTTGTTGACTGAATAAACAACTGCTCTCTGTTTTTAATGCTTTAAAAGGGAGTTACTGTCACCCTTCCTCTACCTCCCAGTAGGAAAGTAGAGAATGGCTCTGGTTTTCTTGAAGGACAACATGGGGGCACCTTGTGCAGGCATTAGTAGGGAGCTCAGGCTAAGCTGGGGTGCAGAAACAAGTGGGCTATGGTGAATGCCACCATCCCAAGTTCTGGAAAACTGTGGGTGGCTGGGGCAGGAAGTGGGGAATTAATTTAGGATAAAATCATGTAGTTTCACAGATTCTTCCAAAATTTCAAGGAAGATGGAGCCTGGGATAGTTGATGAGGAGGTCGAAGAGATTGGCAAATGGGCAAAAAGGAGTTAGGGCTTAGTCAACACCAAATGGAAGAGAGGACTGAAGCTGCCCACCACTTGTCCCCATGAAATAAATGAACAAAAGCCCAGGCTCGGCCAGGAGCTGACAAGGAATGCAGGGGCCTGTGGTTGTGCCCAGGGCCACACTGTCTGGCCACACTGTCCCCCGTTCCAAGTGAGACAGCGCTGCTTGTGATTCCACAATAAAGGCACAGTGCAGGTGGGGGACAGAGGAGGGAAGAGCTCACCCCTCCCGTGCCCTCTCCCCAGGGACCACCCTTACCGCCTGCAGTCTGTCAGTGAGCTCCCTCCGACGGTTCCTACATTTAGCGGCTGCCAGTTTGTTCCGCTCACGGCGAACCCTTCGCTTTTCCTCTTCCTCTGGGGTGAGCTAAGTGGAGGAGACAGATGCCATGAGATTTGGGGATAGAGTGCACTTCTTCCATCCCTGCCAAACCTCCTCTTCTTCCAGGACCCCCAAGAGCCAACATGGGGCCCTGCAGTCCTTGCTGACTGTAGTAACAGTGATAAGGTTTCCGCAGCCTTAAGGCCTCAGCACACCCCCTCCCCTAGTGATAAAGTTCCCACATCTCTTGTCTCCTACCCCTGCCAGGCCAACTTCTGACTCACACCCCACTCACCGTCTCCTCTCGGGGTCTTCTAGGCCGGGCTCGTGCTGGGCGGGTAGGCCCAGGTCCGCTGCTAGTTCCACTGGTGGAAGGCCCACCGCTGCCACTAGCACCGCCACTACTGTAGCCACTCATGCCTGGTGTGGAGTAGCTGGTTCCTGGCATGTCGTAGGGGTCAACTGCAGGGGGCTGGGAGGCCAGGGGTTGCCCCTGGGACTGGGCCATGGAAGAGATGAGGGTGGGTTGCACGAGCCACTGGAGGTCCTGGCTGGTTGTGATCGCGGTGACCGTGGGCACGAAGGAACCGGGCATTTCCCCGAGACCGGCGCACTCCTACGGGGTGACACATACACATACAGGCGTAGACACACAAACAAAGACACCGACACACACACGCCCAACACACATAACACACCGACCCTGTGAGTGAGCACAGGGTGAGCGGGTGTGGATGTGTGTTTCACAGGCAAAAAGCCACAACACCCACCCTTCTACTACACCGTGACGCAGTGGTTAATGAGAGGATTTCTGCTCAACTGGCTTCTACCTCCTCCTTCTTCCTCGGGGAAAGGTTGCACGGTTCCAGCGGGTGGTGAATCACACCCCGGGTTGGTGACTCTTAGGTGTAGGGGGTGGAGAGGAGGCTGGACACAGCCTGGTGACAGAACCCCGGGATGGAGCCACAGCCACATACACAGCCACAACACCCCACCCCCACCCCAGAGGCAAGGGGAGGGAGAGGGAGAGGCCTTAGACCAAGCCTTCCTCTACACACACACACACACACACACACACACACACACACCCCTCTGTGCGAGGTCCCCTGCTGGGGAAGGGGTCCCAGTTAAAAGGGCGTTGGGGGACGGACCTAGGAGTTGAGAGCATCGTTTCAAGTAACTGTCTTTCTCCAGTGAAACTGACAAGTGACAAGTTCAGGGGCACAAACAGGTAGGGGAAAGTGACAACTCGGCTGAGACTGTCCCTGAGTGGGACAGTGTAGGATCTGACCCCCCTAGCCCCAGGAATACTAGTCGTCCCCCACCCGCAAGTGGCATCCTGGAACTGTTCTGGAGGCTTAATTACTCTGCCAGGGGGCGTGGTGAGGGAAGGGCTGGCTCATTGGCCAATCAGCGTTCTGGGAACCGAGAGGGGCGGAGCTCCCGGAGACCACTTGGCTGGTTCCCCTCCGGCTATCTGCTCTGGTCCAATCTTGGGACCTGCGAGAGGGACCCAGCCTGCAGGGCAGGAGGAGGGAGTGTCCCTGTATGTGCCGAGAAGAGAGGTTGGTGACCACCACATCCACAGAATAAACGCCGGCACACAAAAGAGTAACCTTCTGCTTCTGAGCGCTGACAGACTAGGTCCCTACAAGATCCTCGCAGACCCATGGATTGCAGAGGGTTGTTTTTGTTGCGACAGGCGTCCTGTCGTTGTGCCTCTAAAGGCCCTTAAAAGAGTTCCAAGCGCCTAGGAACCTCGCGTTTCGGGGACAGAAGTGGGGGGAAGGGAACTGCACTCTCCAAATAGGAAGGGAAAGTTGATTGGTCAAATCCCTGCGCCGCGGCGACCAATCGGAACGCCGAGCTGCCTCCCTTAGCAACGTGGCCCCGGCGTTCCAAAATAGAACGCTCCCGGGACGTCAGGGGCGGGGCGGGCGAAGGGGGCGTCGCGCGCTGTGCGTGCCCCGCGTCAGCCGGAGGATTCCAGCGCGTCAGCCGTTACGCACGGGTCCCCCGTTACGTCTCCGCGCAGGAGGCGGAGGCAGCGCAGCAGTGGGTTCGAGGCCCGCTTTCCCGCAGGGTAGAGGATGACCCGGCGCCAGAGTGGGCGCTGGGAAGGAGAAAAAAGGTAGACGCTACTGATAACTTCCCCCCTCCAGCCTAACTACCCTAACTTCAGGTTGGGGACCTGAACTGGGGGGGCAGCACTGGAGCCGGCTAAAAGTTACCAGCCTTGCTACCGCATACACGTTGCACTGACCGCGCGCTCATTCCTCTGCGCTCTGAGCAGAGCCGAGCAGAGCCTGTCCAGCTGTGTTTCCTCCCCGCGCTCTGCGCCAAAAATTGCAAATATTTGCCGATACTTTACAAAGTGCACTGTCAACCTATTCTCTCCCATATCCTGGGTTTTGGCGTGGCTGTACTTGAGTGGCGGTAGCCCACTCCATCCATCCTAAGCAAAAACAACAACAACAACAACAACAACAACAAAAAGACTTTCAAAGCAGCACCTCTACTATCGAGCGCTTACCTGGGAGGCGGCGGCGGTGGGTGGACTGCCGAAGGAGTCCACCGAAGACAGATACTGAGACTCGGCAGAAGGTGAAGAGCTGCACCGGGAGCCGGAGTCGTAGTCTCCGGGGAAAGCCTGAAACATTTCCCTGGGCACAGGGGGGGCCCTGTGACCACGCTGAGGTCGCCGGGAAGCCAAGGCTATGGCCGGGTGGGATAAATAAGGTGCGAGTCCGGGGTAAGCCGAGCGCGTCCCCAAAGTGCGCAGTCTGGGAAGCAGCGTCCCGCTCCAACAATAGCAAAGTTTCCGTGCAATTCCTCCGCAGTACCCAGGCCCTTACAAGGATGCCGCTGTACCTCCTAAAAGTCCAGGCTCTGTTGAACACGGGAGCGAGTGGGGATTGCTCCCCAAGAGGCAGAAAGCGCCTTTCCGCTGTACAGAATTCGCTTCGGGTGCGGTCTTCCACGCGTTCGGCGGGTCCCCCGACGGGGAGTAATAAAGAAGACGAAAAAGTTGAGTCAGTCTTCCAAGATGTAATGAAGAAATAAGAAAAATTCTTCTTAGAACTTTCTCTCCGGATTAAAAATTTCACAACCCCCAGGAAGAATCACAATAATCCAGGTCCCCAAGTCCCGGTTCCGTGTATCCCTGCCGCGGCGATACCTCCCAGCCTTATGAATGAAGCGCAGAGCTGCCAGCCTGTATTTATATGCCCGGGACCCGCCCCCTTGCTTACGTCACCCCCCCTCGTTCAACAAACTTCCCAAAAATCTTCGTTCCCACTAAACTAATCCCCGCGTCCCTCATCAGGAGGTCTTCGCTACCCTTGTTCTGGTCATATGTAGGACCCTCGCGGGTTTGGGGGTCTCGGGGGTTGTGTTCCGGCCCACTCGGCAGGAGGGGATCCCGGCCCCCCTTTCCCGGAGTTCCTGTGACGCAATTAGCCATATAAGGAGCTCGACCGGCGCGCCGGAGTGTTTGTTTGGTATCCTAGCAATGACGTCAGAGGGAATCCCTCGCTCGCTCTAGCTCGCTTGCGGAACCCGCCCGCGCCTGCGCAGTGCCACACCGCCCCGGGGGCCGGTATTAATAGGTGCTTAAAGTATCCCGGTGAGCCCCCAGTGACCTAGGCAAAGAAAACCTTCTCTTCTCTGGCGCCCCCATCTGCCTCAGTGTCCAGCTGGTGCAGCGCCCCCTTTCGAGAGGAAGATCAGATCTCCAAAAAAAGATACTATTGTGGTGCAGACACGTAGGGGGATAAACGGAGTCCTGAGCGGGATTTGAGGTTGTGATGCTCCAGGTTAAGGTGGAGGTGAGTTTCGAGTCGCAGGACTCTTCTCAGCTTCTGCCTGATTTGCTCAACTTGGAAAATGTTTTCCCTTTCTGACCTTCAGTTTCAGGTGAACCAGCTGAGTGGTTCCCAGTTCCCCCATTGGATCGGCACAAAGGTTCAGAAATAAACTAAGAAATAAACGAAGGACTGAGAAATAAACGAAGCTCTCAGGTGATGATCTTGGTAGTCTCTTCCTGCTTCATAAATTTACCTGGAGACAGAAAGAATGTGTGTGTGTATAAAATTAATAAAATAACTGATTAATGTAGTTAGAACTTCATATTGGGGTCCTCTACTAAGCCTTCCGATATAAGGCTTGTAATATTCAAAACAGCTTTGAGGTTTGTGGGGTGTTAAACCCCCAGGCCGTATGCATACTAGCAAATACTTTAGCTCTGAGTTACATCCCCAGCCCTTTTAAAATTTTATTTGGACACAGTGTTCTGCTAAATTACCCAGACTCGTCTTTAATTTAAAATCCTCTCGCCCTAACCACTCAAGGGTCTGGGATGACAGACATCCACAACCATGCCTGGATTGAACAATCTTCAGTTCATACAAAAGGATAATGATATTCAGAGAGGCTAAATGACCTGCCCAAGATCCTGTCATAAGACATTTGAGCCCCCACCCCCCCAAAAAAAGAAAAAGAAATCAAGTTCTGGAGCATCTCCTCTTTTTTGTTTTATTTGTGGGGTGGAGTCGCAGTATGTTGCCCCAGCCTTGGGCTCAAACAATCCTTTTGCTTCAGTCCCCAGAGAAGCTGGGAATTCTGGACTGTGCACGGGGGCTAGGTTTAGGGCTCTAAGAGTTTGTTTTCTTCCTGATTTCCTTGACCTGCCTGGCGGGGTGAAACATTCTGGAAAACCTGTGCCTGAAGATTGTGTAAATGATAACGGTGTCATAACTGATAATGGTGTCCTAGCAATTGGCATCCCTTATGAGCTTTACAAACCCACCCTCGATGTTGCAGTGTACACTATGTAACGGGGGGGGGGGGCGGGTAAGGCTGCACATGCCTATGATTACAGCATTCAGGAGACTGAGGCAGGAGGATTGCCATGAATTTCAGGCCAGTCTGGGATACATAGTGAATCCAAGTACAGTATGGGCCTTTGATACTATTGCAAGAGCTGGTCTCTCCCCTCCAGAGTCTTCACACTGATATACATCTCTAGCCCCTTTTATTATTTTATTTTATTTTTTGGCAGAACCAGGGATTGAACTCAGATCCTTGTGTTTGCCAGTCAAGCACTTATCCTACTGAGCCATCTCCCCGTCCCCTTATTATTTTATTTTATTGAGACAGGGTCTTGGTTGTTAAGTTGTTCACACTGAACTAATACTTATGATCCTCCTTCCTCAGCCTTCCAGATTGCTGGGATTACAGGCATTCACTACCACACAGTCATAGTCATAGCCCCCAACTCTGAAGCACCCAACAGGAAGGATGCCACCAACTACCACACAAGCAGAAAGCCCAGCACCTGCTCCTGCTGCACAACCTGACCCAGAAGGAGTGGCTCCCTAATTCCCAGGGGAATCTTGATTCTCAGCTCCAAAAGTGGGGAGAGGGTATGGCTAGAAGGCTGGAGGTATGTGGGGGTCATGAAAGGGCCACCGAGATTTTCAGACAAAAGCCTAGACTCCAACCATCCTCCACCTTCTTCCCTCACGCCCCCTCTGTCTGCTACCAGCCAGGAGGGAGGGACAGGGATGAGGAATGACACAGCAGCCACCAGCAAGCAATGACTTGGTACCAGCCACAGACAGGGAGTGAGCCCCCCTCCTCCTGTCCCTGTCTAAGCCCCTCATCTCCTCTTGCATGGAAAAGGAGACACACAAACACTTGTCCTGGCTGCCCAAAGATCTTTAGGCCCAACTCAGGTGGAACATACACCCCCAAAGCCACTGTTGTGCAGATTCAGGGTCCATGGGGGTCACACATGGGTGCTCGGACAAATGTCCACAAGGAACAGTGTACTTAGTCACACAGAACTGGGTTCATAGACACATACATGCACACAGTAACATGACTCTCAGCATGCATGACATATGTTCACACTCACAGAGAATTTTCAGGTGTACAGGCACACAGGGACAGGGACAGAACTCAAAACACACAGGGACCCTAGAAGCCACTATAGATGTACATAGATTCACACATCAACACCCAGAGATCAGGACATCATCAGATGTGCATACACACACACACACACACACACACACACACACTCAGACTCTCAGACCCGCAACCACACACCCTGACAGAACAGCCAGGCATATAATTCAACAAGAGTAAAAAAATGAAGGGCTGGTGAAATAGCTCAGCAGACTAAGCGCCTGCTTAGGCAAGTGCAGGGACCAGGGTTCAATTCTTGGCACCACATGCCATGCCAGCCCTGCCCATAGGGCAGGCTGGCCACAGAGCCTGGAGGTAGTGGCCTTCACCTGTAATCCCAGTGCTGGGAAGGCTGAAAACAGGAGGATCACTATGAGGCCAAGCTGCATATTGAGACCTTGTAACAACCAAATACATTTAAATAAATAAATAAATAAATAAATAAATAAAATCACAGCCGCATGGGGTGTTGTGTGTCCGTAATTCTTGTACTCTGGAGGCTGAGGCGGGAGGATCATCTCCAGTTCAAGGCCAGCCTAAACTACCTAGGGGAACCCTGTCTCAAAAAAAAAAAAGTTATTCTTAAACTTTTTATTTTAAAGTCATTCTTAACTTTATAGGTGCAGACTTTCTCGATTTCTTACATCTGTCACAGGCTTCCTGTGTCCCACAGAGAAGAGGACCCTGGAGACAGAGTGCCACTCAAATGCATGTGCACACAGGACAAAACACCTGTACCTACCCTGCAGAGTACAGGGCAGAAGAGTCCAGTTTTTTCCTGTAGCCACCCAATCCTGGGAAGCTTCCAGGAGGAGGAGGAGGAGGAGGAGGAGGAGGATCAGGAGGACTTGAGCATGGGGGGAAAGGGCAAATCCTGCTCGGGCTCCCAGGGCTTGCCCTTCTGTCCCCAGAGCCCTTCCCTTTGGAAAACGCCCGTCCTTCCCATGGCCACGTCCCTGGGACTGTCCTCCTGTCTGAAGGGTGAGGTTAAATGACTGCAGACCTTGAAACTTAATCATAGCAGCCAAAGGTGGTGGCACACGCCTGTCATCCCAGCACTGAGGCAGGGGGATTGCTGTGAGCTCAAGGCCAGCCTGAGCTGCATAGAAAGACCCTGTCTCAAAAATGAAGAAACGGGGCATGGCCCTAGCTCAGTTTGTTCAGTGGCTGCTTCCACAAAGCTATCAGCCTCAGGTTGCTGTAGTTCGATCCCCACAACACTCCAGGCAGCCAAAAGAGCCTTCAAGGCATTCAAGAAAAAAAAAAAAATCCTTATTCAAAAATGAAGAAACAATACATTTAATCATAGTGTAGTTACACTCGGCACTTTTACACGCCTTATCTCAGCTACTGCAGCCCTGAAAGTAGATTCTGTTAATATCCCTGTTGCACAGAAGAGGAAACTGAGGCACAGAGGGCTGACTTATGCCTGAATGCAACAGCAGTCCGGTTAACATTCTGAGCTGGGGTGGCCTTTGCCTTTCCAACAAGACCAGGCTGGCACTGAACCATGAACCATGGGTCACACTGACTAGCCAGGCCACACCGCAGGAATAGTCCTGGAGGTCTCGGAGGGGTATTTTAGGGATGCAGGGTGGCTCACACTGGAGTCTCAGCTCACCCCCACTGTGTTCCCGTTGCAGCTCCTCGCCATGGGCCTTGAGGCTGGCCTGACCACAAGCACCAACTGCTCCAAGTCTCCCCTCACTGTGGCATCCCTGTCCCAGATGTCCACACTGTCCTCCGCTAGCCTTAGCTCTTGCAGCCCTTCCTCTGGAAAGTCCTCCCTGACCACAATCCTGTGTCGGGCTACATCCCGCTCCCCCTCTTGCCTCTGCCTTCTGGGTTCATCACTGTCTGGGGACAATTGTATTCCACTCATTGCGAGTCCCGTGAGGTCTAGGTTCCAGTTGTTGTGGTCACTGCTGTGTCCCCCCCATAGCCCGGGAAGGGCTCAGTACGTGCTTAATAAACACTTGTCAAGCAAATGATTCACCACTATGTACTCCTTCACTTATTCATTCATGGGTTCTATATAACAGACCCCAGGGAGAGCGGCCTCTGCCAGGGTGCTGCCAGGGTGGCTCGGGGAGGATGGCAGGGGTCAGCTGCCAGCTGCCAGCAAGATGCTACGCAGAGATCAAGTGCGGAGGCAGCTGCTTGGCCAGCTGGGACTGTGCACTCCATCCAGAAGGGAGGTTTGCCCATCAGACTGCCAACTCTGACAGTTGCCTTTGCGCACACCAACACCACTGCACAAGCAGCCCTCTCTCTCTCCCTTCCTCTCTCTCTCTCTCTCTCTCTCTCACACACACACACACACACACACACGCTTGTGTGCACATCCCAGTCACACACACCTCTGCACAGAAACACAGTTCCAGCCATGCTAATGGGCCAGAGCTAGAACCCCAAGCCACCACCTTTTTGGCAGAACCAAGGATTGAACTCAGGCCCTTCCACTTGCCAGGCAAGCGCTTATTCTACTGAGCCATCTCCCCAGCCCCTCAGCGTCTGTTCAGATCACTCAGATATTTCTTGGGCTGCTCACTCACACGGACACTCTCATTGTCCTGTTGCATGAAAACACACAGAATAAGGAACTCCGGGGCACTGAAAGACCAGAATCACACACCCACCTACCCCCATGGTGCCACCCGTCTTACACACAGAGACACACACACACACAGAGACACACACACACACCTATGAACATTCATGGTTTTGCATACATGCATGTGCAGAAAATAACGTGCAACCGACTGAAGCTGAGGGCTCAGGTCTGCTCCGATGAGGGTTATCTCAAGGCTGGGTCAGGGCTGCTGTGCCCTGTCCTCTGTGGGGACCCCTTCACCCCCAACCCCAACCCAGAGGCACACAATGTGACCATGTGTCTCTGGTTACCACCACCTGGGCACTAAGCACCAAGAATACGCATAGAGGCAGCAAGCCAGGAGACCTCCTGGAGGAGGTGGTCTAGACAGCCACTGTCAGATCTGGAAAGATCTAGGGGAGGAGAGCTCCCCGAAGCACTCAAGCCCTGACTGTGGGCTTGGAGACCAAGAAAAGGCAGCAGCAAGGGCTGTGGAG
>NDGN011355853.1:0-18158 GCA_002564285.1 Tympanoctomys barrerae | reverse complement strand
CCCATGGCTCACAAGTTTTCTTTTTAATAGATGATGTTAAAAAGTCCACATCTTATAAATGTGCTATTTAAAATCCGTGTGAAGATAGGGCGCACTGTGAGTATAAGCAGCAGTTCTGAATAGCTCTGTCCCCATCGCCATAAGAGGACACTCAGCAGAGCAGAAGCGTGGGTGGCCTGCGGTGCTCCAGGCCAGAGGCAGGTCCTTGGCTTCTCCTCTTGACAAACAGCCTCCTGCTTGGCTATTGTTGGCCTCACCACTCCTGCTCCCATAGGCAAGGAAGGTGCGATGCCCCTAAGGGCGGCTGTGGACATCTTTCTTGGATTGTCAGGGAGAACACCCCTACTCTATGCCCCCCAGTGGGGCCAGCATCCTTCTAGGGCCCGAGGTGAACAGTTACACCCTGCTGTGGCAGTGCCTTGCAGTAACTAGGAAGGTGCATGCAGCCCGGGCAACTGAAGCCTTCACCACCCTCCGCCTATACCTTACATTTCCTTCTCCACAGAAATATAACACTCTTTGTTGCACAGCTCAGAGGCACTCTGGGCAACCTTGTTATTGTCACTGTCTAGTTAGTTATCTTTGTACAAACTCTGCAACTGTCTTCGAAGGTTAAGCCAAAGAAGTTGGAATAACAGGAAATGTTTGCTATTTTACCTGCGATGATAAAAAAGGATTTACGTGCAGTGGTTTCAAGCTCTGCAGGTGAGGACTGTGACAGGGCTGCGCTCTCCCTGCCAGCTTTTGTCAGTGCTGTCTGTTCGGGGCAAGTTTGTGGCGTTCCAGGTTTAGCTGGTCATCCCACCCTCCTTGTCAGACAAAAGGTAGCAGAGGAAAGAGGAGAAAAAATAGAGCAAGGAGACTGCTGCATGGAGAAATAGATCCCCAAACAAGTGACAGTGGAAGCAGAGGCTGGATTCTGTGTGTGAGATGATTTATCGCTGGACTCTTAATACTGCTCCTATAGACAATGTGTTCAAAGGTTTCTTGGCCCTACATTTAAAATTCACTTTGGTTACAGTTACACCCTGCTGTGGCAATGCCTTGCATAAATGAAATGTCCTATAACATTCATTCTCTAAATTGTTCCCCTGTCCAAATTCACTACAGGGTTTATCTCCATAGATGTATTTTATTGGCCAAATCCCAACGTGTGTTCGTCTCACCTGCCCCCTCGGAGATCTCAAGTTGCTCGTCTTCCACAGCCTGCTCAGGTTGTCATGTTTGACAGATTCTGCAAGAATCTTGTGCTTGCTCTTCATGTGCCTGAATTTCTTTTTGCACCTGTTTGTCTGAGAAAAGGAATGCAGTAGCAAGGGCAAACTGTGCAGAATTTGGGGGATTCAATGTGCATTGGGGTAAAGATGATCACTTAAAGTGACAATGTTTTTTACGTGCTTGCAGTTTTCCCGTGGCATTTCCAGTCAGCCACTGTTCACACAGCAGCACCCAGAGGAGGTGAAAATTAAAGCCTGCCTTTGGGAGGTTGGACACGTGTGCCTCTAATGACTAATTAATGCAGTGAGTAACCTAGTTCTTTTGGTTTAGATCCAAAATTCAGTGGCATCCCACGGAGTGTGCTCACATCTGGCATGTCACCATTTGTGACCCGGGGAGGTTTATTTTCAACATTTCTACTTGTGTGGGCTTCTGAGCAAAGCTTTGCGCTTCTCAGAACCCTAGACTTTCTGGCCTGTTGAAGCCACTGTCTTCAAAGGATCATGGGAAACAAGAGAGGTGACACATGAAATCGAGACCGGGAAAATGTGATCAGAGACAGCTGATACCCACACGTCATAACAGGATAAATTAAAATTGGACAGCTCCTCTCTGCTGTCAGCTGGCCGGAGGTAACCCTGGGTGGGCCATGGAGCGTTCACTGAGGGAGGAAGATGGTGATGGGGAAGATGGTATTCTCTAGTTCCTTCTGTTGTGTTCTGATGCTTTCCGAAGGCTGGGAGAACAGGGACCTCATAGACGTCAATACAGAGCAGAGCCACTGTTGTGTTTTGTTTTGCGTTTTTGCAGAGCGCAGGTCTGTTATTCTATTGACAATTTTTGCTAGGAAACCCTAACTTTAGAAACCACGCACATGCCTCTGTTTCCTTTTCCTCCCTTTCCTTGCATCTTACACCATATTCATAGCCCACAGGGTGAGTCAATTTGGGATGCATAAGGATAAATTTTCTTAAAGCATGCAGATACCTGAATACTGGATCAGTGTATTGTTTAGTTAGCCTTTTTCTTAGTATTCGCTTTCCAAAGCCTCAACCGATTTGTACTTTTTCTGTTTGCCATTTGCCAGTGGTTAGCCAAGGGTTTCCACGTTGACTACTGATAAAGCTCATTCTGCTCAGAACACGTAAGTGGCCAGTGTGGCCCCGCTACACTGTTGTATATTCTCTGCTGGACTCTCAGTTATGTCGTGGGGTTATTTAGAGTGACCCTTTCTATCTGCTTTCTTCTTTCAATAAGAACTTGTGTGTGTTCTATGAGGTCTATATTTCTTTGTGTGCTGTGTTTCTTTTCATTTTTTGCTTTGTTCTCTTGGTCATGAACTCATGTATTGTTAGGCTGGGCATTTCCTTAAAAATCATTCCAGAATTAGATAAGCACTTGCCCCGAGTGGGCTTGGCCTTATCATTCCCCTTCCCGGGTCTCCCCAACACACTGCACACACTACTGAGCAGCCCGGCTTGAACTCGATTTTTATGGTAATCTTTACAGAGATGGGTGGAAATCCTTCATAAGCAGCTGTTTTTAATAAGTTCAATTCTTAAAGGCCATCTACAAGGGTGCTTCTCATAGTCTCTTCTAAAAACCAAAAACAAAGCTGCTCAAGCAGCAGAATTAAGTGGAAGAACATCTTGGGCAAGAGCGTGGTGGCGTCAGATCTCACTGTGTCTGCACAGCATTCTGGCCCCTGCCTTCCTGTGTGGGGCTCATTCATTCTTCCCCCCAGCGTGACTCTGTGACTACTTTACCGTAGGCTGTGCGGAGCCTGAGTTTGTCCTTTCCTGACTCAGCCATGGCCTTTTCCTTTGCACTTAATTTGTCCTGACCCAGTAATGAGTAAGCCCGTATCATACATAGATCCAAACCTGATGCACAGTTCTCCACCTTATGAGTGACACCAGCTGTGCAAATGAAAGGGTGCTAGGAAATCTCTAGGGGGGCACGATGTCCCCAAGTGGGAAATGCGAGAAGTCCACTCCCGAGCACATGTGCAGTAACGTCAAAATGATATTCCGCAAAATGAAAGTGAAATGAAATTCAAATAAAAAATTCTGGCCCCAACCAAATGTATCTTTGATACCATGCAAAGTTAGTTGTTTCCTTGTACTGACCACTTCAGAAACATACGCTTTGTTGTGAGAGAATTCTAGAAAGAGCTTCCAACAGTCTTGTTTATGTATTTCCACGTGCGGCAGTGTGCACTTTCTGGTGGTCTCAGCATCGCAGCCACGCCTTGGGTCCCCGCTCCTGTGTTCTGTCCTCCGAGGCTCTCGCTCGCGAGGTTCTCACCGGCTGTGGCTTTGCAGTTCCACACATTTTAAAAGGCTTTAAGTGTTAGCACAAATGCTCTTTGCCCTCAAATTTTCTCTATGGTTTTATCAGGTAAAAAGAATCCTTTGTTTCATATTTTACCAGTGTCTTTCTTAGGACAGCTGTTAATGGGAAATCTAACCTTTAAGGTCTTTATAATTGTAAGGACTGAACAATGATGATGAATATGTGCCGCATCATTAACCCCCAAACTTCTTAGCCTAGTGCCATACTTCATTTGATATTCAGTACATATTTCCTAAATGAGCGGAAGAGTGAGCTGGCTGTTTGATTACTGTGATGAAAAGACTGTTGACAAATGTGTCCCTTAGGCGCTCATCTCATGTTCATCTATTAGGATGCCTCGCCTAGCTCCTGGTCTCATGAAGTGCTGTGTACGTAGAATGACCCTGTGTACGTGGCCATGAACATCTATATTTACACTTCTAAAGTTTCTAATCCCAAATGTGCAGAATTATCTATCTGGCGAGTGCTAACTCACCACTCTTGATGTGACAGAACCACCTTCGGTTTGTTTGCATGGAGTCCGTTTCCTGCAGCCATCTCCCTTCTTAGAAGCGCCCACTGCTGTGGCCTCGCCCAAGTGGCGGTCTGGGTGGTTTCTGCTCCTGCTCCCCCCTTCCTTTCTGTCCATCTGGGCTCCCCCACAAGTCAGCTTTCTTCCTTTGGTCCCCCACACTGTTGCGCTGCCAGAACTTCTGGAGTGGCTCGCTTGCTCGCCCGAGCTCCGCTATGTGCTGGCATCGCAGTGGTCTTTTAGATATGTAAATAAGCTTGCAGCCCACGTGTCACCTGGCTTCTGGGTGCTTCCTAAGCTGGCCTTTGCTGGCCCTCCCAGCCTTATTTACCTCAGGTTCCTCTGTCCAGCGGAGAGGCTCCATTCTTCGCAGCAGACGTCTGCTCTCCATGAGGACCCTGAGCTCAGTGCTGCCCTGGCAATTCCTTCCCTCTGCAGTCTTACGCTCCAGTCCTTTCCATTCAGATCCATCAGAAACGGCTCCTGCAGGAGCACTCCTCAGGCCTCCCGCACACTCCTGCCCCTGACTGTTCCCGCGTGGGAACTCCCAGCATCTCTGCTTCTTCATCAGCTTGCTATCTCTTTTCCACATGAACCTTTCTCGCTGCCCCACAGAGCAGGAGCCCAGGGGAGAGCTCTGTCCTCCATGAGCTCCCATCCAGGGGCCAGGAGTCTCCATGTGTAGATACCCCGGAGCTCCCTTGCCTTTGCTGCCTGTGCTACTGATTTTTCCCTTGTGGCCGAGATCTGACCCCCAAAGTTAAGGGGAAGAAAGGTTTAGTCAGCTCACAGCCTGTGGAGGCTGCAGCCTGTAATGCACTGGGTGGCATGTGGCAAAGTTCATGGTGGCAGAAGAGAGCAAAAGCAGCAAGGGCAAAGGGGAGGAGCAGGCCTCTGCCTCCCTTGTGTCCTGTGCAGGATCCTGCCCTGGAGCGGGTGTCCCTCTCATACACTCAGTCCCAGCCCTACACTGTCACAGACTTTAGATTCAGCGACCTCTTGCAAGCCAGTCGCCATCATCACATGCAGCTTGGGGGGACATTCAGGAGCACCCCAAATTAGGACAGTTTGTTACCGCCCCAGGAACCACCTGTGTTTCTCACGTCACACCATGGAATTCTGTCCCTGGCACTCAGCATTATGTAATATTTTCCTCACTGCTTCGCACAATTTATTCATAAGATTCCTCCTCAACCCCCAATGGATTTTAGGAGTAAGAAAGCAGAGTGTTCTTGCTTCTACATGCCAGCAATTAAAATTTAGGCACTCAGTAAATGATGACTAAATAGTAAACAATGTTATAGAGACCAAAGAATGAAAAAGGGCCCAGGTTCCAGGATGGAGACTGTGGGCTGCAACCACTGAGCAGCTCATGAATAGGCCCTTGACTCTGTCCTAATGAAGTTTTGAACTTTTCTGCAGACTGGCTTTGCAGAAAGCCAAAAGGTTTATCCATTGAGGTGGCCCGTGTTTGCTGAGTGCCCTTCTGTGTGGCATGGGCAGGCTGCTTTGCTGGGCGGCATAGTAAGCAGGTCTGTGCAGGAGCCCTGTGCAGCTGACAGAGCTTGGCATAAGGCGGGAGCGTTACTGTTAAACACAGGCACCAGCCGTCGCAGCCGCAGCCCGCTGCTTCCTGCCCTCCGTGCCCTGCCCTCCCATTCTGCCCGCTGGTGCCCTCCCTCCTGGCACCCTTCCTGGCTGGGGTTTTCGCCCGTGCCGTCCTCCAGTCTGTGAGCTAAGTTTTGCCACCTCCTTCCCGCAGTTCCTTGCACAGATCAGTAAATGATGACTGAGTCTTTGCTGGATAACTTGATGCTTCGTCTTGGACTGTGGGCTTATGTGTTACGCCATCTAATTGCAGCAACACCATACATCATTTTAAAAAAACTAATAGCAAATATTTGTCATGCTAATGACATTAAATGGGGTTTAGGAATCTGGGCTTCTGCATTTCATTTTAAAAGATGGCTTGAAGAAAATGGTTCTGTTTTCTTTTGAAACTGCTTCTTTGTTTATTTACAAATTAATTGCTTTCAGTAACATTTCCTTTTGGTGTTACTAATTAGAAGCATTTAAAAATAATTAGCAACCCCATCCAGTCCTGGCTTTCTATTCATTGAATAAAATTGAATAGTGTGGTTATTCTTTCCATTATATTTGTGGGAATTTTTTGTTCTTTGCACACTGAGTTTGGCTCGTAGATTTAGGCTGGTCTTTAGTCACCTCTGCCTGGCACCCACTTAGCTCTAACCGTTTCATAGCACATGACTGTGGCAGAAGATGAGTTATTGATGTGCAGATTGATAGTCGCAAAGGCTTAAGCTGCATTGTCAGCTCTTCAGGCTGGGAGCTGCCCAGCCCATTGGCGGGGCGCCCTCGGGCTTGTGTCGGGGGCTGTGGCGGTGCAGGCTCAGCGTCTGTGTCGGCCCGTCCCTGGCATTCATCCTTTGCTCCATTTCGGCGCCCTTCTGCCATGATGCTTCTGTCTCGCTGTTAGCTGACCATTGGTTACATCTTCCAAAAATAAAAGCTCAGTGAATCCTCTCTTCCTTTAAATTCTGAGCATCAGGTAGTTGTCCTGGGAGTAGGAAAGCGAGTACAGAAAATCTGCACCAGAGAAGTGGACTGTGGCTCTGACTTTCTGGCCTTGTGGCTTGCAAGTCCTGGGGCTTATTTGTGGGAGGAGCACAGACAGGTTGGGAAGTGCAGGCCTGAGAAAACAAAGAATGTTGCAAGATAAGCTGAACAGGTTGCGCTGGTCAGGGGGAATACACACAGCGAAGGTCACACTCACAAGGTTTCATTAAAAAGAGCCAAGTATTTGTATAGGGACAAGAACAAAGATGACCTGAGGACCACTGAGGGATCAGCAGGACCCCACACACCGCAGTCTCAAGGGTGCAGAGCGGACAGTCCCTGGGGGCCCTGCTTACGGTGGGCCACCCGGACAGCGGGTTCTCTGGTTAAATTCCGTCGGGCAGACCTGGACGCGGTCCTCATTGTCCTGTTTTTGTAGCCACCTAAAGTACAAAAGTTGTGTAGCCTCAGAGGCTTCCACCCCTATATCAAAAGAGTACTAAGAGTACAGTGCTGATGCCGCAGGAATGAAGCCAGCGGTGTAGCGGACCCCATGAAGCTGTGCGACCTACCTTAGCCCAGGGGGTACCGGTCTCGCTCGGGTTTGGTGACTTTTTACGCGCTTATTCTTCCCCTTGGGAATAGGAATAATTACTTTATGTTCTTGCTTCTTGGGATCATGTAACTTGCTTTCTCATTCTATAGGAGTTCCCAGCTAAGGGTTTGCCTTGAGTCCTACAGGTCCTTTGCACAGGGACTTCGGAGCAACGTCAGAACTGTTGACACGGGGTAACGGACTGTTTTGTTTTGGGTTGTGTGCAAAGTAGTTATACCATGTCAGCTGAATTATGAACTCCCATTGTCTTTATTTAGAGATTAAGTATGTTTTAAGGAAACGTATTTGGTATTGAGTTGACAGGAGGCAGAATATGAGAGTTAATTTTTAACTGGGTTGACTTAGAAGCTGCCTATGACGTTGCAGGTAGCGTCTGAGTGGGTCACGGAGGAGTCTGCTTCGGCCCTGCCCCTGTTCCCTTGCCCTCCCTCACGGGCTCTGCGCTTGCTACCCCGAGGCCGCGTGGCTCCCTGCAGCCCTTCCGCTGTGCCCTTTCTGCCTCGGACCCAGCTATGCATTTACTGAGTGCTCTGAAAGTGTGAGCCACCTCAGCCTCCTCCTTCAGACTGGGCTGTCCGTCGTTTGTTCCAGCAACAAGAAGGCTGAGTACTATAATGAGACTACCAGTTATCCAGTCAGGAGTGTAGCCCAGAGGTCGCGTCCCAGCTTAGCGTATGTGTGGACATGGCTTTGATCCCCAGCACAGCATGTAAAAGGAAAAAGGACGACGGTTCGGCCATCCGTGTGCATTTCACTGGTGATTTAAAAATGCTGTGTACGGAAGCTTTAATTACTTTTAATTCTTTTGGCCATATAATTTGCAAAGGTGTTGAAATAAACATATTTTGGGACTTTTTTAAAAAAAGATTCACAAAGTCATAGGAAACATCAACATAGTCTTTGAAATTTCGTTTTATAAAGTACATATTGCTGTAATTTTGATACCACTTAGTTGTGTTCATATGTGAAGAATATAGGAAAATTAAAGTTGAATTTTATATCTTATCACTATAGATACAGTATTAAAGCCATTAACAAGAGAAGAAAAAGCATTGGCTTTGCTATCAGAAATATTATATTCATTTAATGTTTTTATTATTTGTCAGGATTTCACCAGTAATGCAGAGAGACTCCAGGCCTTCACACTGAAGTACATCCACAGTCCTGTGTGCTTTTTTAACTTTTTTGAACAGGGTCTAACTGATTTGCTAAGGTTTCCCAGGCTATCCTCAATCTGTCCTCTTCCTGTCTCAGCCTCCGTACTGCTGTGGTTAGTGGCCTGCCCCGCTACATCTGGCTTGTTCATTTCATTCAGGAGACCCCACTGGACAACACGCCACTTTGTCCAGTCCTCTAAAGTCCAGACATCGTTGGGGCCGATTTCCCCGCCTTTCCTTCATAGTCTCAGGAGCTGTCTTCTCATCACGATTTCTGTCCTCGTTTGTCCAGGAGGCCCCTTGCTGTACTCGTTTCCTCATGGTCTGCTGCAGAACTTCGCTGGTCTCTTGGTGTATGCCAGGGAGAAATGGCAGCAGGAATTGGGAAAAGATAGACAGGAAGACAAGAGCTGGGTCAGGTGGTGGCCCTTTACCCGAACGATAGTAGGTGCATTTATTTATACCTTTGTAAAGTTAGTGTCACGTGACACAAGGCTGCTTAGTGACTAACAACTGCCATTACCCAGGATGCTTTTCTCAGGACTGAGGGAGCCTGACTGCCTTAGACGCTGCGGCCTGGTCCTGCTCTCACACACTTGACCAATTTCCAGCTTCAGCAGCTCCCAAAAGTCTGCTTTCATTTTAAGCAGATTCTGTTAAAATCTCCCTCCTTGTTTTCAAACATGTGCCTTTGACCCTTTTCTGAATAGTCATCTCATACTTGCTAGCTAGGCTTTGTCTTCCATGTCATTGTTTTAGTCAAGTTCTGTCACTGTAACACTCTCCCTGAAAGAATTGTAGAGAAAAGGCTTAGTTGGCCTCACGGCTTTGGAGGTTTCAGCCCATGTCGGGTTGGTCTTGTTACTTGGGACCTGTGAGGAGGTAGCTCATCATGGTGGAAGTGCGGCAGAGCAAAGCCGCTTGACTTGAGGGTGGGAGATAGAGAACAGGAAGGGTCTGGTTCTAAAGTCGCACATGGCCGGGCCCCCAAAGACACCACTGAAGGATTCTTGGTGCAAAGCCCTTCTGTCATCTGCTCCTTAATTCTTTATCACATGTCTTTTACACATGGACTGTGTGCCTGGCGTGTAGGTCCTTGGAGCAGAATGCTGAGTAGCATGGGCCAGTGCCTTCCATAGGTTACATTCCTGGGAAGCCCTAGGAGTGGAAACAAAATGACCATCTTCAAAAAAACAGCATATCAAGGGCAGGTGAGATAGCTCGGTGGACCAAGCATCTGGTTTGCAAGAGCAGGGATCAGGGTTCAATCCCCAATCCCACATGCTGCGCCGGCCCCCACCCTGAGGCGCACTGAGCCAACAACTGAGACTGGGTGTGGTGGTGTGAGCCTGTAGTCCCAGCGCTCGGGAGGCTGAAAACTGGAGAATCACTATTAGTCTGAGCTATACAGTGAGACCATACACAAAATACATAAAATGAAAAAAAAAAAAAAAGAAAAGGAAAAAACAACAGTATATCTACTGATAATTGTCAATGCTGTGAATAAAATGGAGAGGGATAAAGGGAACAGAAGGCACGGGAGGAGCAGGGAAGATGCGATGTTGAGTAGGAAGAATGGGCAGGGAGGATCCTGGGCTCATTCGTCAAAGACAGAAGGACTCAACCATAACCAGATAGTAGCAGCATTTCACAGAGGTGGCAGGAGTAGGAGCTACAAGTCTCTGCCCTGAGTAGGTGCCCGTCGGGTGACAGAGGAGCAGCACCTGTGGCTTCAGGGATCTCCTTGAGAGGTGAGTGGCTCAAAGTGGTGAAGATCCAGGTCATGGTGGCCTCACCCGGTCATGGCGAAAGTCCTGACGAGGTGCTGAGAAACTGAGCTTACAGTGAGAGGCGAAGGACCTGGCTGATGTTTTAGAAGATGCTCTGCCTTGGTGTAGAAATGAGACGGTGTCTGGGGAGCCGTGAAACTGTGGAGCGGAGCAGGGAGTCAGGAAGATTCTAGGCCAGAGAAGTGCAGCCTGGCCCCAGGGTGGGATAAGGGGGTGGATGGCATCACCGGTGCTTTTCCCAAGCTCAGAAGAGCTAAGAAGCGCCCATCCCGTCCATCCATCGCCTTCCTCTGTCTTGTGGTGACTTCACCTTTCCCCTTGTCTTCCCATCTTCCTCCTGGCTTCCATGCTGCCGGCTTTCCTCTGCAGCACAATGGGAGCCCTTGCCAGCCTCACCTCTGGAAGGTTCCATCACGCTGGTCCACGTGGGTAGGGCTCAATACTGCTCAGGCCTCTGCTAGCCACCTGCCCTGTCCCTACAGGCCCAGGGATGCTTCCTACCCCCGGCCACCACAAGGCTGTTGGGGGTCTGCTATTTTGTTAAAATGGCTCGTTGTACTGCTGCTGAAACAGACTTCACAACAAATATCAATTATAGAAAGCTTTAAAACACTGAGGTATATAGAAATTTCTAGGCCAGAGCAGGGTATACTTTAGGCCTGGGACACTAGTTCAGGTGCTTTAGGAATAAATGAATGAAAGAAACTTCTAGCTAAGGGGCGTGAAACAAAAGATGCTGTCCATCCCAACCCTGTATGAGTGCATCACCTTCAGCTGAGTCCCTGCTTTGCTCAGGAACTGAATTAGGGACCAGGAAACACACAACCCCAAAGAAGGCTAGATCCCGCGATGTGCATTTGGCACCGAGGTGCCCGTGTGCCCGGCCTGCTGCCCCGCGGTGTTCATGCCCCTAATTCCACTGATGCTTCAGATCTTTTCTCAGTGCCGTGAGCTCTCGAGGAGTGGGGCAGGCGCTTCCACACCGCAGTGGTCTGCTTGCCTGGCATTGCCATGATTGAGCAGCTGCTGCGTCACTTGGTAATAATGAATGTGCCAAGCGTGTAAAATACTAGCACACATCTATGTAGGTGTGTGTTCTTGAGCAGGTTAGAGCCAGTTCCTGGGAAAGGGAGAATATTCACGAGATACAGAGCAGTTAGATACAAAGTAGAACTGCCAGCCTTGGAAATTCAAAGCAGGAGTAGCGTCCACCTCTGCCTCACTCAACAGCGTACTTCCCTAATACTGTCCTAAGAAGTAAGTTATGAGCACTTTTCCTAGGTTGAATTTTCTCGTGATGAACTTCTCCAAATGAGTGGAGCTGAGCCAGGAGCCGGGGCTGGGACCCAGAAGATGGTCGGTGAAGAGCTGAGAGACGACCCGCGGTCCACCCTCCGGGCCCTCCCCTTCCTCCCCAGCACAATGGGGAGTATTGAAGTGGACCCTCTCTGAAGCTGTAGTGGGCTGTGACCTCTGCTTCAAGTGGCAGAACCACTCACTGGAACTTCTTTGTACGTCTAAGCAGTCGGAGCCACCCTGAGGACACCATGCTTGCTCTCAACTGGGTGCGCCAGGGGAACCAACCCAGGCGCTGTTGGCCTGCCTGCTGTTTCCGTTCCTCCCTCCTTGCTCTCTTTCTTTCTTCTTCATCCTTTTTTTCTCTCCTCCTTTCAGTACCTCCTTCTCACCAAAGTCTTCGGAATTCTGGGCACAGACTACCTTAATTACCACCACTGTATTTCCTGAACGTGAACACTGGGCTTAGCGTTCCCGTGGCAGGTGTGGATAAGCTTTTCTCATTTTGTGGTCTGTATACTTGTGACACCTTCAGGGACCACCACTATTTCTCTTTCTGTCTCTCTAAGAGTTCTGTTTTGCTTCACCTACAGGAGGTTATTTCGTTCCTTTCAGGAGGAAGTTTCTCTTAGACTAACTGCGGGTTGGGCAAAAAAAGAAAGAAGGCTTTAGCACAGCATGAGAAGGAATGAGCTAACATTGTTTGGAATCCTATAAGTTTTTTTAAAAAATATATTCGGAACAGAGTCTCACTACACAGCTTGGACTCGTGGTGATCCTCCTGCGTTCAGCCTCTCCAGTGCTGGGATTACAGGCATGCACCACTATGCCCGGACTCTGGCCGGCTCAGCCCACCCTGGGAGTGGCACTGGCGTGGCATGTGGTGCTGGGGATTGAGCTATAGTCCCTGTGCTTGCCTAAGCAAGCATTTTGTTCTGCTGAGCTATCTCGCTGGCCTCTAGAATCTTACAATTTCTTGCCTGCCCTTCTTATACTAAGTATTTCATTGGCTGCTGAGTCTCTGAATTCACTTTCTTCTCTTGTTTTTAGTATCAGAGGACTCCACTATCACTTCTGCTTCTTGCTTCTAGCTATCGCCCTAAAATTTTAATTTTGGTGATTTTATTATATAGGGAAATTTAGCTTTCAGTCTTTAGTTTACAGCTCACCAAATAGCTCAGCAAATTAAAGCACCTTCAAGCAGGCTCAGGGGACGGGGGTTCGATCCCCAGGCCTGCAGTGCTGGCCCCAGCCCCCAGGGTGTGCTGAGATGGTAATGGAAACTGGGTGTGGTGGCATGCGCCTGTAATCCCAGCTCTTGGGAGGCTGTAAACAGGCAAATCACTGTGAGTCCGAGCTAGTAATAAGACCCTGAACACCCTGTAGACCCTTCCCTAAATTACAAAAATAATCTGTAGTAAGCTTCACTGTATAGTTTTCAAGGGATACGAAATTTTTATTATGTTTTCCCAAATAATCTACCAAACCACACAGTTCAGTGCCAGAAAAGTGAGTGAGAGAGAGAGAGAGACAGAGAGAGAGAGAGAGAAAAAGAGAGAGAGACAGAGAGAGACAGATAGAAAGAGAGAGAGACAGAGACAGGGAGAGAGAGGGAGAGAGACAGAGAGATAGATAAAGAGACAAAGAGAGAAGACAGACAGACATTGGTGACTGTGGTGTTGATTTAAGTCGGGGCAGAGCAAATTCTTAGATAAGGCTCTTCTGCACCCACAGGAAAATCTGTAGACCTGTGTGTACTTACTCCTCTTGTTCGCCTTTTCCAAAGCTGAATTTGTGCATTTTCAAAATATAAAAATACTTTCCCAGACATTGATTTCTTTAAAACTTTTGTTTCCTTTTAAATATATGTAGTTCAGTTCTTTTTGTTTTTGTAATTATCTTGAACCTGAAGACATTTGTACCGCAGGAGTGCAGAAGTTTAGTGTGCCTATAGAACAGTCAACCGCATTTTCCATTGTGGGAGGTTCTGCTGCCTCCCTGGCTTCCGTATGTACAATTGGTGTCCTTCAGAGAGCTCTTTGGAGGACTGGACGAAATACCTGACACCCCAAAATGAAGGAAGGAAAGGTTTATGTAGCTCACAGTTGGTGGGGGTTTCAGTCCACACTCAGCTGGCCCCAAGGCTGGGTGGCACAGGGCAGAGGGCGGGGTTCATGGTGGTGGAAAACCTCCTCACATTGTAATGCAGATTATCTTCTCCAGGTGTGGGTAGCACCCGTGTCCCTAATCCCAGCATTGGATCATGGATTAATCACAAGTTCTAGAAGCCTCCCAATGATTGCATGAGGCTTGGGGGGGGGCAACTAGACACAAACCATAGCACCTAGTAAAGTCTCAACACATGGAAGTAGCCCAAGAGCGAGCTAACAGTGAGCTAGAAGCTCTGGAAATCCCACTCATATTTAACCTAGGCTGCTCTATCCAAGTCAGACCTTTTGTCCCCATGCAGGTGGCTGCAGGAGGTCAGCACACCACGCCTTCCCTTGGGCCCCCCCGAGAGGCCTGCATGCCCAGGACACCTCCTGTCTGGCCCTCAGCTTCTCTTCATTCAAGGTGCTGCCTTTGCAGCCCGCTTTGCAGCTCTCTGCAGCCCAGCGTGCAGCTCCTGACGGGGAGGCACGGACTGTGCCATGTGTAGGGCCCCAGACGCTGCGTGTTACAGACTTGGGGCACAGGCCGGGAGCTTTCAGGATAGCGGAACCTTCCGGCTGGGCATGGGGAGAGGTAGCAAAAGAGCTGGTCTGGGAGCTGTGCCTTGGGCAGGGCTGTGGGTCCCGGCCCTCTGTGTCCTGCTCTGCTCCTGCAAACAAGGGGAGACGTTTCCTGGACTTCACGCTCCTGCCATGACATTCCGCTTCGCCACAGGTCCAGAGGCAATGGAGCCGGTCACTCGTGGCCTGGAGCAGACACGAACCTCTTCTCTTTGTTAGTTGATGCCTTCAGGAATTTCTTACAGTGAGAAGTAAACCAATAGCTGAATAAGCAGCATCCTGTGGAGAGCCTCAGCCAAGAGAAATAGGACACCACACAAGGGAGGGCAAGGAGCCCGCTGCCGCTGGGCCTTCTGGGCCCTTCTCTGAGTCTCCCTCTATCTTCAGGGCGGAGTTACGGGAAACGTGGTGCTAAGTTCCTTGACGAGCTAGTGCCTGTTTCTCTGTCAGTAGATCTTATTACTCAAATTAACAAGATGGAATTTGGGTCATTTAGGACAGTTGCGTGTCACCTGTATATAAAAGTGACATTCCCCTAAATCGGGAGGAACATTTCTGCTTGCTAAATCATATTATAAAATCATTTTGCTTTTTGACCTTGATTATTGCTGTGTAACTAAAGAGTACAGTACCAGAAATCATTATAATTTATAATTGAAGGGAGTTCTTTAGGAAATTCATGGAGAACTGTTTTGAAAAGTCCACAAATTTTAACTTTCCATGATGTAGTGAAACGTATTAGTGTAAAATGATTGATAATACCGATGAACATTTTCTCCAATTTCTGGTTGCTCTCTCTCTTTTCGCTTCTGTGTCTTCTAACTGGGCTATTTGAGTTTTACTCCAGATGTGTTGCATCTTGTGTAGTAAAGTAATCATGACTGTTGAAATACCCTCAAAAATGATCACTCATCAAGAGGTACCTACACAGAAGAACAGCCAAAATTAAAGGTGCCCCAAGACAAAACAAAACATGAAACTCGTCATGACTTAAGACGGGCATGGTGCAATTTTGATTTAAGTAGTGTTAGCTTTGTGAAGTTCGCTGTGCTCTGAAATGAAATGCACCTGTGTGTGCATTTAAAATCTAACACCGTGGCTTTGAACTCTGGCACCACAAGCCATGCTGGCTCTGGAACCCAAGGCCTGTCATGCAGGCCACTGAAACTAGGCATGGTGGCACACACCTGCAATCCTGACACTGGGGAGCCTGAGACAAGGGGATCTCTATGAGTCTAAGCTGCATAGTGTAACTCTGTACCAAATAAATAAATAAATTTAAAAAAAAATTAAAAATAAATTTAAAAACCATTTCTCCTCCCACTAATGGAATTGAAATTAACCTAAAGCACTTTTGAGTGCTGCAGCAGAGCAGGCCTTTTGAGTGTGAGTGTGCTTGAGCCACTAATGTAAACAAAGAAGCTTTGCTCAGTTGTTGCAGAGTCTTTTTGAATCTTATATAATTCAAAGGCAAAAGCTCTCTATGTAAACGAATGATGTTGTTGCATATAACTCATATAATTTAGGTGTGCTGATATTAGATTAACTTGCTAAGGTTTTGCAAAGAAAACATTTTGTAGGTCCAACTTTTATTATTTCTTTGATTTTTTAAAATTAATTAATTAAATTTTTTTTGTGGTACCAGGGATCGAACTGAGGGCCTTGCTCTTGCCAGGCAAGCACTTATTCCACTGAGCTATCTCCCTGGCCCCCTATTTCTTTTATTTATATATTTATTCATTTGGTATTTTGGAGACAGGGTCATGCTAAGTAGCCCCGGCTGGCCGTGAACTCAAAGAGAGCCTCCTACCTCAGCCTCCCCAGTGCTGGGGGTTCTATTTTTTCTTCCCTTATTAAATATGGAGGTAGAAAAATTAGACTTAAGACCTACCTAGAAAGCTTTGTTGTTTTTAATGTATTTGTGCAGGGTCTCACTATGCAGCTCAGACTCCTAGTGATCCTCCTGTTTCAGCCTCCCCAGTGCTGGGATTACTACATATGGACTCAGTGGCTGGCTCAGCGCACCCAGGAGTGGGACCAGCAGGACATGTGTTACTGGGGATCAAACTCTGGTCTCTACACTTGCCTAGGCAGGCACTTAGTTCTCTGAACTGTCTTGCTGGCCCTAGAAATTTGTATTTTTTGTTTAAATTTTAGCATAATTAGCATACAAGTGTAATAGACTCAAGTGATTTAAAAGTGATGTTCAAACTGTATCTACTCCAATCTCTGTTACGTGCAGGTTTCAGTCAGAGTGGAGAGAGAGTTCGATGCGTTGTCTGCAATTGTGGCAGTATATAGCAAGTGTGATGGTTTCATGCTAGACTTGGATATCTAGCTAGAAACAACCATTTGGGGGATTTTGGTCCCGGCTTTGTGGATGTGCAGAGGAGGTGCTGTGAAGCTCAGGTGCCCACTGCGCTCTTGATAAACCTCATACGTTCAAATTAAGTGAAAGAAAATTGGGAGACTGTAGTCTCAGCTGCGGATGTGTGTGGGCATTGGCTAAATTTCAAGCATCCCATTTTGGGAAGGAAAGTATTCTGAGAACTTGTGTCAATTGTTGTATGAAGTGATGATTCCAGTAAATGGTAATTTTTGAAAAAAACAAAATGATGGTAAGCCTACATTAATGTCAAGTTAATTTTAAGAATTACTTAAAATGCCTGAGTGGTCTGATGCACTAAAAAAAAAACAAAAACAAAAACAAAAACAAAAACAAAAAATACTATCCAACTATATGCACTAAATGGGTACATGTGCATAATCTCCTCATGACTGAAATATTTTTGCTGGCATATATCTGTGTGTCATTTCTTTTTAAGGGTGAATAATGATCCACTCTATTATTGTATCACATAATGTTTAATTTTTCAATTACTAACAGGCATTTGGATTGTTTTTGCTTTTGATGAGTATGACTCCTGGTGCAGGATTTGTCTGCTTGTTACGTAAGACTTGGGCAACAATAATTTCCAGTTCAGATGCCTTTGAGGGACACCTGGAGCTAGTCTGTAAGATGCATGGCAGCTTTTTCAAGTTACTGCATGAATACATGGTCTCTTAAGGGATTGAGTTTTGGGCAAATAGTGGTCGAACATTATCATAGTTCTACCAAAACTTTGCCAAATACTGTCTACTGTTCTTGTGGTGACAGTTTCCCAGGACCAATCGCTTCTGTGCTTAGAGTAAGAAGAAATACCACACTGCTTGAGCTTGAAGCTTAAGTTTTTCTGTTTTTATTTTGGCGGATGGCATCATTTATATAAATAGTCTTACTCGAAATTGACATTTCCATGTTGAAATAATTACATTTATATGATTGAAGATAATTATGAGACCCTTTAATAAATTGCAATTAATGATTATATGTCATGACAAACTACTTCAAGTGATCTGAATGGTTCATTGATATCAAGTGTAAGTCTCTTCATATTTTATTGATCTTTTTTCTTTAATTAATTTTATTGTGAATCAAATAGCAATGAGACAGTTTCTCAACTGATTACTAGCACATTTTCAATAATTAATGCATTGTACATGGTTGTCTTAGTGGTTATTCATTGTACAAGATGCAGACATGATATCTTGCCTTAAGCACTATTACAACAAACCTTTCTGTTCATTGAATTAAGAGAATGGAGCTGCATATCTATCCTAAATATCTTGAGTATACCAATACAAAATGGGCATTCATTTGTATCCCCCTTTTTTGGTTAGTTTTGTCAAAGAGGGGCATTCCATTGTCATTTAAATACAGTGTTTGCATGAATTTAGCAAAATATCCTAATATAGTACAGTAGCCCATAATAGTAGTGGGTTTTCTGTGAGACTGTCAATGTACAAAGTTGTTGACTTGAGCCTTTTACAGCTCATCATATTAATATGGCTTTACTTTTTATACTT